>PVKC010046606.1:0-11202 GCA_004027635.1 Crocidura indochinensis
GGAGCCAGGAGTAACCCCTGAGCACTGCCAGGTGTGACCCAAAAACCAAAAAAAAACAGCTTAGTCATTGTTTTGGGGCCACACTTGGCAGGGCTCAGATACTCAGCTTGATGCTCAGGGACCATGCAGCGCTGGAGATCGAGTCTGGGGCTCCTGCCCTTCAGCTGCTGACCCAGACCTGACACAGCTCTGTAGACCGAGTTCAAGAGCTGCCCGAGTCCCCTAAGACTATGAACACTGCTTTCGAGAGATGAGGGCTCAGGGCAGGCATCAAGGCAGGTCCCTACCACACACAGCCTCCTGGTCTGTGAACCCCTAAGCACCCTCAGGGAGCACCGATCCACTGCCTTCCTGCTCTGCTTTCTGCCAGGACTGGCTGCAGTGGCGGCCATCAATGCGGCCATCCAGAAGGGGGCTGCTGAGAAGACTGTTCTGGAGCTCATGAACCCTGAAGCCCAACTGCCACAGGTGTACCCGTTTGCTGCCGAGTTGTATCAGAAGGAGCTTTCCACGCTGCAGCAGCAGAGCCCCGAGGTAAGCAAGCCCAACCCAGCTGCTTCAGAGGGTGGCTGGAGGGAGTGGAATGCAGTGCTTGGGCCACTCCCGGGTCTGAACTCAGAGATCACTTCTGGCTGGGTCAGGGAACCAAATAGAATGCTAGGGATTGAACCTGGGTCGGCTACATGCATGGCCGGCGCCCTCCCTGCCGTGCTACTTCTCTGGTCTTCTCTATTTTTCCTTATAAGAAATTTGGGTTCTTAGGGGTGACAAAATGTGTAACCTTCCATGTTCCGCCCTTGCTCCCTCCCATCAGCATAGCCTCACCCATCCTGAGCTCTCCGTGGCGGTGGAGATGCTGTCCTCGGTGGCCCTCATCAACAGAGCGCTGGAGTCTGGGGACATGAGCACAGTGTGGAAGCAGCTGAGCAGTTCAGTGACGGGCCTCACCAACATCGAAGAGGAGAATAGCCAGAGGTGGGTGCACGAGGTGGGCAGCACCTGCTCGGGTGCTTCCATTACCTCGTTTCATTAGGACTTTCATGTGACTTCTCTCTCTTCATTTTCATTCATTTAATTCTTGAGTGTGTGAAGGATTTTTAGTGGCTTTAGATTTTGTTTAAAACATTGAAGAGGGGGCTGGAGCGACAGCACAGCGGGGAGGGTATTTGTTTGCCTTGCATGCAGCAGACCTGGCTTTGACCCCCAGTACCCCATATAATCCTCTGAGCCTTCCAGGAGTGATCCCTGAGTGCCAGTGGGTTTGGCCCATAAACCAAACCAATCCAAACCAACCAAACAAACAAATACATAATAAAACATTGAAGAGAGGTCAGACAGCAATAAGACAACAGGCAAGGCATTTGTCTAGCTTGTGGCTGACCCCCGTTCAATTCCTAGTAACCTATTTGGTCCCCAAACCCATCAGGAGTGATTTCTGAGCTCAGAGCTGGGAGTATGCCCAAGCACCACTGGGTGTAGGCCAAAATGAAAGAATTAAATAATTATGGGGCCAGGCGGTGGCGCTGGAGATAAGGTGCCTGCGCTAACGTAGGATGAACCGGTCCCCTGGTTCCCCATATGGTCCCCCGTGCCTGCCAGGAGTAACCCCTGAGCGTCACCGGATGTGGCCCCCCAAAAAAAACCAAAAAAAAAAAAAGAATTAAATAATTAAAACATTGAAGATACTTGTGAAATAATTACTCTAGCTTCTGTTTGAACACAAGCAGTAACACTTCTTGAATGCCCCTCAGACCCAGTCTCTTATCAAACTTCTCCACTGTTCCAGAACAAAGGAGTTCCTTTATAATGTTCCTTTATAATGATATGCTCTAACTAGGATTGCTGTGTGTCCCTCGTGTGTCTTTTTGTTTGTTTTGCTTTTGGGTCACACCAGTAGCACTAGAGGTTACTCCTGGCTCTGTGCTCAGAAGTCAGCGGCTGCCTCTGACTGGAGAGTCGATCTTACGTCAAGGGGAAGCCATATGGCAAACTGGTACCACTGAGGCACATCCTGGGATTTGTTTACTTGGCTTCGGGGAACTTAGTATGTGCCTTTTTGGTGGTGTTCCATAACTGTCTTGTCCATGGACACTTTGCTTCCAAGTCTCCTCATTCCTGTTATTCCTGTTATTCTTAGAAGATAAAAGCCTTATCTTTTGGGGGTGCCCGGGACAGGTATCTCGACGAGCTGATGAGACTGAAAGCTCAAGCACATGCTGAAAATAACGAATTTATTACATGGAACGACATCCAAGCCTGTGTGGACCAGGTGAACCTCGTGGTGCAGGAGGAGCATGAGAGTGAGTGGTCACCCTTCCCCAGGCCTGGCCGGTCACAGCTCTGTGGAGCACCTCACCCTGGAGATACTCCTGGGAGGGATGATTTGGGGGACAACATTGAAGCTCCCCCACAAATATGGAATCCAAAAACATGGTTGAGTACTGTTTTCAAAACAACTAGGCAGCTGGTTGGGTGGGTCCCAAAGGGCTAGAACTCATGACCTGTGTAGGGGACCCTGAGTTCGACCGGCCACCACATGGGGCCCTGAATGCTGTACTGGGCATCTCCCAAGCACTGCTGGGGGTGGATTGAACACACAGTATAAGAACTAGAGGTTCTGGGGCCCGGGAGATAGCATGGAGGTAAGGCGTTTGCCTTTCATGCAAAAGGTCATCGGTTCGAATCCCGGTGCCCCATATGGTCCCCCGTGCCTGCCAGGAGCAATTCCTGAGCATGGAGCCAGGACTAACCCCTGAGCACTGCCGGGTGTGACCCAAAAACCAAAAACCAAAAAAAAAAAAGAACTAGAGGTTGTGACCAGACTGTCTGGGCTTAGCCCTGTCAGTGGCCTCACTCCACTCCTCTTAGTTCCCCAAAGGCTTCAGAATCCCCAGGTGACCCATAACAACTGGGTCCACACTCTGGGGCTCCCCTGCTCTCTCTGGTTCAGTGACTGGCTAAATCTCTGAATTGTGAGTATAGCTTCACTGGAGTCAGGACCAGTGAGTGTCTCTGCTGCTCCTGTTTCCTCAGGGCTATTCCCAGCTGCCACCTGTGTCTATTACACACACCCTGAACTCTGAACTCTCTTTATGGGACTGAATTCCATTGCCCCTCCCTCCCAATCTTTTCTCACGTCCAGTGCCAGCCCTGCCTATAACTACGTGGGGGCCTCTGGAATGATCCCAGGAATCACAGCCATCTTGAAACATGGGGAATTATAAGGTCTAGGAAGAAGCTCCTTCTCTCAAGTAGGAACAGACTAGGCAGTGCTTTATGATGGCACTATTTCCACTCAGTGGGGTACACCTCAGTCCTTACCAACAGCTTTACAAGGGTAGCGAAGAAGAGTAGTACAGTGGGGGCATGTTTCTTTGATGTAGCGAAAGGGCCTTGCCTTGCAGTGGGGAGGTTTTGGGCTGGGATTCTTTGTCCACTGCTTGATTGTCTGGGATCCTGGAGCGGACATCCAAGCCTCAACTCCTTGACTGTTGAGTACTGAATTAGGTGAATTTTAAAGATTTCTCTACCTCTAAAGTTTTGTGGATCACGGAAAGCTTTCATCATACTCTGGGATGTACCTGAAAGTATACTATAGAGTCAGTTTCATCAAAATTCTTGTTAAAAGAAAGGAGTTAAAAACAAGAGAATCTGGGGCTGGAGAGATAGCATGGAGGGAGGGTGTTTGCCTTGCATGCAGAAGGGCGGTGGTTCGAATCCTGGCATCCCATATGATTCCCGGAGCCTGCCAGGAATGATTTCTGAGTGTAGAGCCAGGAGTAACCCCTGAGTGCTGCTGGGTATGACCAGAAAAACAAACAAGAGGACCTGCATGTTCAACAGGAATATGGATACCAAGGAAGTGCATTTGATGTAAAACAAGTACTGGATTGAGAATTGAAACTTTGAGGCACCCCTGGCAGTACTCAGCACAGTTGGGTGAACCGATCAAGACCCACGGCTCCTTCGTGCAAAGCTCCTGCATGTAAAGTGCTGTTGCCCTACCCAGAGAGAACTGGGAGTGCTACTAGTGCTCTGGGCTCAAACCACTGCTCGCACACTGTTGTGACTCCTGGTAACTCACAGGTGCCGGTGCAGTGTCTGGAAACATTTATTTTCTTACTCTGTAAAACATCCTTTGCCTCTCATTTTTAGGGATTTTGGCCATTGGTCTGATTAATGAAGCACTGGACGAAGGGGACGCCCAGAAGACACTGCAGGCACTGCAGATTCCCGCAGCCAAGCTCGAGGGGGTCCTCATGGAGGTAGCCCAGCATTACCAGGACACGCTGATAAGGGCCAAGAGGGAGAAAGCCCAGGTGGGTGACCGCAGTGCAACAGCCTTTCTGCTGAGGGAGAGAAAGGACACCTCATGATTCACCCAGTGACTTTTATTGGGTGTCTTTACGTCTCTTGACAGTAAATTCTGTGTCAAAATAGGAGTGACAGAAAAATGACTGTTACCCAAGCATTGTTTGTGGAAGTTTTTAGCAGTGAGCTGCTCTGTGCCTGGGTCAAGGGAGTGGAGCCATAGATGACATGAGTCCAGTCAGAAGCATTTCCTTTCACTGTAGACAAGGTCTCAGTCTATCTAGGGTGGACGAATGGGGGGATGAGAGGAAATTTTGTTGGGAGCTGTCCAGCTGGGCCAATGAAACAGAAGTGAATGGTCCTTTCTTTTTTTTTTTTTTTTTTTGGGTCACTCCCAGCAGTGCTCAGGGGTTTCTCCTGGCTCCATGCTCAGAAATTGCTCCTGGCAGGCACGGGGGACCATATGGGGCACCGGGATTCGAACCGATGACCTTTTGCATGAAAGGCAAACGCTTTACCTCCATACTATCTCCCGGGCCCCGAATGGTCCTTTCTTAGTCCTCGACTCAACTCTTAAGTTCCTCTGAACCATCTTGGGACTGGTTTTAAAAATAATCCTCTGGCTTCCAATTTTAGTGAACAAAATGTCTGAATTTAAACCTGGTCTGTGTTTTTTTTTCCTCTCCTGGTATTGTGGGTGGATCTGGTTTAGGGATCAGGGTAATAGTCTCAAAATAAGCATTTCTTTCCTGTGTTTTAGGACAGTTTGTCACTCGCTATTACTCTTGGAACTTTTGTAAAATTCTTTAGTTAGAGCTGGTACCACTCTGCATTTTTGACAGTTTTTGTTGTTGTTGTTTGTTTATAGAATGTGAAATTCCCTGTCTTTCATTTTGGTTCTATTCTTCCAATTTTCTTCCTGCCTCTCCTGCTCCAGGCCTCTGGGACAGCAGCTCTGATGTATTGGGATGGTGTCTACGGGGTTTTTCCATTTCCTTTTCTTTCCAAAGACCAGATCATTTCATTTGACTGAATGATCTTTCTTCATGTTTGCTGAGGCTTCTGCTTGCTCAAATCTGCCAAGTCCCTCTGGTGTCTGAAAGGCAGCAACTGGAGAGAATATTAGCTTCCATGAAAATTCTGGCGTGGAGGCATCTCTCTGGAAAGTTTTGTGTGCCCCCATGCTCAAGGTTCAGGCCTCCAGAGGTTCTGTCTTCAGCTTGAGGTTTCTCTCATAGCTTTCCATCTCTTTCCTCCTTCCATGGTGCTGACCACGTGTCTCCTCATGTGCACCCCTGTTTCCGGACTCTGACCATATACCATTGTCACTGGTGTAGGAGACCCAGGATGAGTCAGCTGTGCTGTGGCTGGATGAAATCCAGGGCGGAATCCATCAGTCCAACAAAGACACACAGGAAGCCCAAAAGTGTAAGTCCCAGTGGTTCTCTCCTGCTTCAGTAGGGTGACCTGGGCCTTCTCTCTCTATCCTACTCACCCAAATAGAGGAATTGGGGGCTGGTAGGATGAGAGTTCACCAACAGGAAGGAGGCATATCGGAGGCATCTCTTTAACTGGCCCGCCAACATCCTTTTCCCGGGCAGTCGCTTTAGGAATCTTCGCCATCAACGAGGCAGTGGACAGTGGCGATGTGGGCAGGACTCTGAGTGCCCTTCGGTCCCCCGATGTGGGCTTGTATGGAGTCATCCCTGAGTGTGGCGGAACCTACCAGGCTGACCTTGCTGAAGCCAAGAGGAAAAAACTGGCAGCAGGTGAGTAGTGCTCTGGAGGACTGAGGAGAGGAGAATAGAGGGCAGGGGAGAGGGAATCTAGCCATAGGGGCAAATTGGTGTTCTGTGTGAGACTTGCGAGTGAGGCTTATTTTAAAGCCTTGAGAAGATCAGATCTGTTTCTACAAGTGCCCTCCCAGGTTCTCCCAGGCCCCCACTCAGCTGAACAGCAGATGGTTTGTCTATTGTCTGCAGAAAGGGGGGTTGGAGGGAACTTGGGCAGTCATTTCAGGGCCTTTTTTGTTTGTTTGTTTGTTTTTGGGTCACACCCGGCAGTGCTCAAGGGTTACTCCTGGCTACCTGCTCAGAAATAGCTCCTGACAGGCACGGGGGGGACCATACGGGACGCTGGGATTCGAACCAACCACCTTAGGTCCTGGATCGGCAAACGCGGCTGTGCTATCTCTCCGGCCCCTTCAGGGCCTTTCAAATTGACTGGTTGCAGGTCTCTTTTTGGATGGGGATAAGAGAACAATTTTACTTTTGTAGTCATGTGATGGTGCCAGGGGTCAAACTGAGGCCCCACTGCAGCCTGTTGAGCCCTCGCCCTGGCCACAGATCTTCCGTCCTGATAGTCTCAAACACAGGATTTAAACAGTCCTCTGCTAGGAACACAGCCAAGGATCTTTGCCTGAACTGCATGAGGATTTGCTTTCTATAACATAGAAGGACAAGCTAAAGGCAACTTTACAAAATTGGGATTTAAGAGGAACTGGGGGTGCTCTTTGCTAACCTGCATCCAAGGAGTGGGTGTTTGCTGCCTTCATGGCCTGTTGAACCCAGGCAGCAGATCCCTGAGCAGGAACCACATAGATGACTCATTCTGTCTTTTTTTTTTTTTTTGGTTTTTGGGTCACACCCGGCAGTGCTCAGGGGTTACTCCTGGCTCCATGCTCAGAAATTGCTCCTGGCAGGCACGGGGGACCATATAGGGCACCGGGATTCGAACCGATGACCTTTTGCATGAAAGGCATACGCCTTACCTCTATGCTATCTCCCGGGCTCCTCATTCTGTCTTTTCTAGGTGACAATAACAGCAAGTGGGTGAAGCACTGGGTGAAAGGTGGATATTACTATTACCACAACCTGGAGAGCCAGGCAGGAGGATGGGACGAGCCCCCAGACTTTGTACAGAATTCCAAGCAGCTCTCTCGGGAGGAGATCCAGGTAGGTTCCTCGTGCGTTCCTCTCCTTTCCTTTCCTCTCACTTTCCTTCCTCATTGTCTAGAGCTGGAGAGGAGTGTTCCCAAGCTATTATTAGCACCAGATGTGTGACCTAAACCCACAGACTAGACTTAGGCTCTGTCATGGAATTGGAGAGAATTCTTGTTGTTGTTATTGTTTTTGGCTTTTGGATCACACCTGGCAGCACAGAGGTTACTCCTGGTTCTCTGCTCAAAAATAGCTCCTGGCAGGCATGGGGGACCATATGGGATGAGGGATTCGAACCACTGTTGGTCCTGGGTTGGCCGTTTGCAAGGCAAACGCCCTACCGCTGTGCTATCTCTCTGGACCTGTTGTAGTTGTTGTTGTTTGTTTTTTGGGTCACACCTGGTGGCGCTCAGAGGTTACGCCTGACTCTGTGCTCAGAAATCACTCTTGGCAGGCTTAGGGACCATATGGGATGCCAGGATTCAAAACACCATTTGTCCTGGGTTGGCTGTTTGCAAGGTAAATGCCCTACCACTGTGCTATTGCTCTGGCCCCTTGGAGAGAATTTTTTTCCAGAGGACTTTTTCTACATCAACTGTAGAGTTGATTCAGGTTGACGTAGTGCCCCGCCAGATTTGCTGACTTCACTGCTGCTGGCTCCCACACCAGGCCAGGTATCCCCTCCGAGGCCAGCGGCCAATTCATCCTCCAAGGCCCACTTCTTGTGCCTACCAGTCAGCTAGGAGCTTTTTGGGAAGGAAGCCCCTTGACTTTGTCCCTGTTTATAGCTCGATTCCAATCATCCAGGACCTATGGTGGAGTTCAAACTACTTTTCTGGTTCATTTGCAGCCTGGCCAAGAGATTCCTCCCAATAGCATTTAATAGTGGCATCTGTCACAGTCCTGTCCCCAGTAACCCCAGGTTACCTGGTACAGTCAGTGTTGTACTGGTGAATGGGTTGAGTGACAGCCACATGAGCAAGACTGTCATTCTTTTTTTGTTTGTTTTTTGTTTTTTGGGCCACAACCAGCGGTGCTCAGGGGCTACTCCTGGCTTTCTGCTCAGAAATAGCTCCTGGCAGGCCTGGGGGGACCATATGGGACACCAGGCTTCGAACCAACCACCTTTGGTCCTGGGTCGGCTGCTTGCAAGCAAATGCCGCTGTGTTATCTCTCCGGGCCCAAGACTGTCATTCTGGTTGAGGACATTTCTGTCCTCTGGATGTGGGAAAACCCTGGGCCTTCAAAGGTGGTGTGAAGTTTCCCTTCCCGCTCACATGGCCAAAGAATGTGTGTGGGCCTGGGAAATAGCAGGTCCTGTGTGTTGCGGTAGATGGTGCACAATCTAGCCTTTGCATGTCTTTCAGTTTTGTTTTTGGGCTATATTCAGCAGTAAACAGCTCTTTCTCCTGGCTCTACACTCAGGAATCACTCCTGATGTTTCTCAGGAGACCATCTTGGGTGTTGGAGATTGAACCATGGTTTACCACCTTCGAGGCCAGTGCCCTCCATGCTCTTTGTTCCCTTTGCCCCTCCTGTGTCCCCATGAAGTTTTCTTTTTGTTGTTGTTGTTTTTTTTCTTTTTTTGGACCACATCCAGCAGTGCTCAGGGCTTACTCCTGGCTCTGCGTTCAGAAATCACTCCTGGCAGGCTTAGGGGACCATATGGGATGCCAGGAATTGAACCCGGGTCTGTTCTGGGTCTGCCTTATACAAGGCAAATGCCCCATCACAGTGCTATCTGTCTGCCCCCACCTGTGAAGTCTTCTAACGTGACCACCCATTGCCTCTGCAGAGTTCCATCTCTGGGGTAACAGCTGCATATAACCGGGAACAGCTTTGGCTGGCCAATGAGGGCTTGATCACCAAGCTGCAGGCATGCTGCCGGGGCTACCTCGTCCGACAGGAGTTCCGTTCCCGGATGAATTTCCTGAAGCGACAAATTCCTGCCATCACCTGCATCCAGGTATTTCAGAGCCTCTCTACGCAGCAAGTGGCATCTAGCCTGGGACAATAAACCATCTGCTCTCACTACTGACTTTTCCTGCGTCTTCTTTGGCTTCTGACCTTTGGCTTCTTCTGCTAACTATAGTTTCTCTGTCCCCTTTTCGGGATGGTTCCTCTCAGCTCTGAACCTTGGGACGTGCCCAAGAAAGGACTGAGAGGTAGATCAGGGCTTCCCTGCTGCTGGTGCACTACCTGAGCTTACTTCTTTGCTAACTGGGTTGCCAGGAGAGTTAAAACTCAGCAGCACCGCACCATGACTTCAGGGAACACGTGGTGAAAGTGGGGCTTCCTGCGCATGGGCTGGACTGCTGTTTCCTCAGAGGTCTTTGCAAAGCGCATTGAATATAGTATTATTGGAGACTTGCTGTATTCACTCTCACCTTCCTTGCTGGACCTGTCATAGGAGCCAAAAGAGCTCCTGTGTGGTTGCACTTTGAGGCTGACTGTGGTGCTCCCATCTGAGTCTGCCATCAGCCTCCTCCTCCTGAGAGGCACCACCCAGACCCTCCCCAGCTCCGGCCTGTGTGGCGCTTGGCTAATATTTCAAGAGTTGGCTTCTCCCTTCCTCTGGTGCTCGGGACATGACACGTAGCCTGTGCTGTTTGGTGGTTTCAGTCACAGTGGCGAGGCTACAAGCAAAAGAAGGCGTACCAGGACCGACTGGCTTACCTGCGTGCCCACAGAGATGAAGTGATAAAGGTACCAGGGAGCTCAGCCCCGGGGCGGGTGGCAGCCTGAGGACCCACTGCGGACCCTCTCACTACTGGGCTCCTTTCCCACAGCTGCAGTCCTTCGCAAGGATGCACCAAGCTCGGAAACGCTATCGGGACCGGCTGCAGTACTTCCGAGATCACGTACGTGGCCTTGGGACCCCATACAAGATGGGAGCTATTGGTGGGGGGGGGGGGAGGTTGTGCTTATTTTTAGCAGACAAATGCACATGGGCCATTCTTCTTCATTCATTAGATAAACGACATCATCAAAATCCAGGCCTTCATTCGAGCAAATAAGGCTCGTGATGACTACAAGACTCTCAGTGAGTATTGGGAGGAACAGTGGTGTTGAGGGCAGGATGCTGTCCCTGATCTGAGGGTTCCCTTCCTACTCTGTTTCAGGACCCTGTTATGTGCCCTGTTTCCATAATCGTGATAGCATAACTATGGCTGTGCCTAGGGCTTGTCTCAGCACTTTTCAAAAGAAAACGTGTTATTAGCCTGAAAAATGGTACATGCACTGGGACACAGCCTTGGCGTGCAAGGAACCTAGGTTCCACCCCTGGCACTGCATGGTTCCATCTGGACTGCCAGGAGTCACCCCAGCTCCCAGCTGGGAGTAGACCCTGAGGAGCGCTGGTGCTCTAGTAGCCAATAAGCAAATATGTCCCATGTGAGCCAACCTCCTGCAGCCCAGAATCTCCCCCGTGAGGGCCTTCTTTTTCTGAGCCGAACTTTCTCTCTGTCAGTCAATGCTGAGGACCCGCCTATGATTGTGGTCCGAAAGTTTGTCCACCTGCTCGACCAGAGCGACCAGGATTTTCAGGAGGAGCTTGACCTCATGAGGTTGCGGGAGGAGGTCATCACCCTTATCCGCTCCAACCAGCAGCTAGAGAATGACCTCAACCTCATGGACATCAAAATCGGACTGTTGGTGAAGAACAAAATCACACTGCAGGTAGGTGGGAACTGAAGAACTCGGCCTCCCCTTCTAGTGGGGGAGCATAGAGCGTGCTTTCTTCTTGGCTGAAGCCATACATGATTAAGAGTTCATTAAGTGGGGCTGGAGAGGGGCCCAGGAGATAGCATGGAGGTAAGGCGTTTGCCTTTCATGCAAAAGGTCATCGATTCGAATCCCGGTGCCCCATATGGTCCCCCGTGCCTGCCAGGAGCAATTTCTGAGCATGGAGCCAGGAGTAACCCCTGAGCACTGTCGGGTGAGACCCAAAAAA
>PVKC010046607.1:0-11200 GCA_004027635.1 Crocidura indochinensis
AGATAATGTAGAAAAAGAAGATTTGCTTCATGGCGTTGGGAAAGGGGTTGCTGGGGGTGCATTGCCTTTGCAGCGGGCTTCTAGGATTTTTTGCCTTTAAGGAAATTATGTAAATAGACGTTGACAGGCGTTGGATGGGGCGAGAATTTTTTTTTTTTTTCAGAAGTCAGCCCTACTGCCAGAACTGTATATTTCTGATTTACGTGTTTGTATGTCTTCCCGAACTTGTAGCATCTCAGCGAGAGAAAGAGAACAGGGAAGGAAGCGTTTTTTCCATGCCCAAAGCTAATCCGGGTTCTATCCCAGGCCCCACGAATGGTTCCCTGAGCATCGTCTGGTGTGGCCCCAGAACCAAACTGAATAATTAAATGGTTCACCCATGCGAATTAAGGTCACAGCAGGATAACACCTCCAAGTGGGCACATATTTTAAATAATAATAATATATGCGCTCATCTCTGTGCACAGTTGCTCTCCTGGGTTTTAAATCTGACACTTTGATGGTTTCCAAAGACTAGTTCCAGGCCTCGGGGGTTAATAACTCGTGTCTGGCTGGAAGGCAGCGTTGAATGAACCCCTCGTAAACAGAGTTCTGGGGAGCTGGGTCTTCACTGGCAGCTAATTTTATGCTGTCACCATGGCGGGATTCCAGGCTCCCAGACACCAATTCTCCCAGTTACCAAGAAAGACTTTCCCCGTGGTGGGGGAAGGTTGTACTGTTTCTGGGGTGAGTGTGTCAGGCCCGACAAGTCTCTGGTTTCAGTAAGTCCAGGCCCCCCAGACCTGTGACTTCACACTCTTGCTCTGCTTAGTCATTGGGGGCTTATTTCCCAGCAGTACCTACATTCGGGGTGTGGCTTCTCACTATGGGACTCTGGGCACTGGATTTCTTCCTCTCAGAACCAAGACAGCACCAGAACTTTGTGACACCTCAAGTGTCTGGGCTCTGGGTCTCCTCTTAGCCCATCTGACTTGGCAACCGTCTGTTCACCTGCCTTGAGTCCAGTCTCCAGCCATCACATCACCACTGTAAGGTGAGCCCTGAGCCCCTGTAAACTGATCCCCTCTGGGCTCTGGAGATTGAAAACTTGAAAATCTCCGCCTTTGTAGGTCAAAAATGGACCAACTATCAGATCGCAGATTTCCACCCAACACCACCTCCACCCCTCCCCCCAGGAAGGGTTTTGTTTTTCTGGAAGAGGTGAAAATGTATTTTCTTCTGCAGGAAACCCATAGTATCTGACACTGCCCCCTATGCATTTAATAGTTTGGAAGTCGCTCTTGGTTCTTTCCACAATAAAATGAAGTACATTTGGCAGTGATGTATAGGCAAGGAAACTGTGTGGACATGGACATGGAGCAGGTAGTTTTCTGGTCTACTTTCTCCCCAGGAGGTGCTGTCCAGGCCTCTCTCACTTGGGCAGGAGTCCACCTGCAGCCCCCGACCCGCCCACCCCCAGAAATCACAGTCATTGGAGAAGATTCATCGTTTCAGGAATCTTCTCTCATTTTCCAAGAGACCGGTCTCCATTTCTTTGATCTTTGGACCATACAGGGCAGCACTCAGGGCTTACACCTGTCTCTGAACTCAGGAATTACTCCTGATGGGGTTTGGGGAACCATACTTGGTGCCCGGGATCAAAAGGGGGCTGGCCAGGTGCAAGGCAACCACCTCCATTTATCATCACCCCAGATCCAGGCCCCCCTCACTCAACTCCACCATCATTTATGTATGGGTTATAATGTAGCAGGTTGGAGCAAATTCCTTGGATAACGTATTTAGGAAGAATTTCTTTGTAAGATTAATTCCTAAACACATACCATTGTTTAACAGAGTCCAGATAATAATAGGCTGTCAGCCCCCTTCCCCCCCTCACACACACACCCAAAATTCTTGGTGTACGTGGTAACAGATGACCAAATAATCATCCATCGTTCTTACTCTTATTACCAACATCATGGTTATTTGAGCAATAACATTCACCTAGCCCATTTTGCCCTGCCTGTGGACCCACAACCATTCTGTGATCTGTTTTCAACAGTCTCCAGAATGATTCTTTTTTTATTCTATCTCAAGGGCCTGGAGAGGTAGCATAGGGGTAAGACATTAACTGGCCGGGTTTGATCTCTGGCACTACATAGGTCTCCCCCGCACCCCCAAACACAGCCAAGAGTGATCAATCGGGCCAGAGAGATGGCATGGAGGTAGTGTTTGCCTTGCATGCAGGCATACCTTATGGTTCCCCGAGCCTGCCAGGAACGATTTCTGAGCGCATAGCCCTGAGCCCTGCCAGGTGTGGCCCAAAAAAACAAACAAACAAAAAAAGTGATCAATCCCTGAGTGTTGCACCAGAAATAAATGAGCATTGGTTAAAAAAATAAAATTAAGGAGAAATAGCACAGCGGTAGAGCATTTGCCTTACACGCAGCCTACCTAGGACGAAGGGTGGTTCGAATCCTGGCATCCCATATGGTCCCCCGTGCCTGCCAGGGCCGATAATCACCAGGTGTGACCCCCCAAAAAAATTTAAATTAAATTTAAACCTGGGGCCAGAGCGATATCGCAGAGATGGGGCGTTTGCCTTTAATGCAGCTGATCCAGGATGGACCTCAGTTGATCCCCAAGTTCCATATGGTTCTCCAAATCAGGAGCGATTTCTGAGCACATAGCCAGGAGTAACCCCTGAGCGTCACCAGGTGTGGCCCCAAAACAAAACAAAACACTCCACCTCCAAATTCTCCTGCTCAGAGCCATACCCAAGTGCAGAACCCCTGCATCCTACTAGCACCCTGATCCTTACTGTGTTTCCCCAGAAATCTTGGCAGAGAGACCAGATTTAGCAGCTAATCCACTGTGGATTCATTTTGTTTCCTGTTCATGGGAAATTGATTCCGTGGGATCCTGTATTGCTTGTGCTGAGAATACTCCCCACCTCTATCTCAGGGCTTACGCTCCTCTTTTTTGGAGGTCTTTACTTAGGGGCCCCCATCTTGGGGAGGCTTCCGTGTGATTTCGACTCCCCCATCCTCTCTGCTGTTGGTCTCGCTGGGCCCTGTCCCCACCTGTCTCCGCTTTGCCTGAGGGCTATGTTTGTGCAGGTTCAGATCAATCACTGCTTTTCCGGTGCTTAGAGCATGCCTACTGTGCAAGGCTGCGTGCGTTTCCCACTGGGTGGCTGGGGAAGGCGACCCTATGGATATGGAGCAGCCAGGCCCTGCCCTTTCCGTGTCCATGCTGGGCCCACAGCTTTGCCTTGTGTGACCTGACCACACCCCTGGAACCTGGACCTAGAGTTTCACTGGGTGCTGGGGGAGCAGCCTGCTGTGATACTAGCTGCCTAGGCCTTCACTGCACATAGAAGTGTGCATGTCATGTGATTTGCAGGCACTCTGGGAGCCCACCAGGCCTCCGGGAAGCCACCCTCCCTGTTTCCCGGCATGTCTTCTTTCTGGCTAGGAAATAGAGGCTGCATCACCCTTGCCGATTGTTTTTCTGGAGAAATGGCTCAGCAGCAGTGGTTGTGTGTGGTTGTGTGTACATGTGTATATATTTGCAAAGAGGGATTTGCTACATGTATGTTTGCTTAAAAGAGGGTTTCACTGCATATGTGTGTGTGTGTGAGCGCTGTGTTTGCAATGAGGGTTTTCTCTGTGAGTTTGCAATGAGAGGGTTTGTCACTGTGTGTGTGTATGTTTTTCCAAAGAAAGTGTTTGTGCTCGCAAAGATAGGGTTTCGCTGATTCTCACGCATTCACGAAGCTTCTGGGGAGATGACTGTGAGCCCCCAGTCAGGAACAGCACCAAGAGAAGAAATGAGAAATTCTCAGACAGATGTTTGTGGGTGTTTTGTCTTGGGGCCTTCTCTCTGTTCTCTCCCTACGGATCCTTCTGTCTCTCTCCCGGGGACTTAAAATCAACAAGATCTATTCTCTTCCGTCTCCGAAGAAAAGCCCCACCCTATCCACAGGCAGTGGGGTGGGAAGTGGACAGTCTTTTGGAATGGAACAGCCACTCTCCTGGCCTGACTCCACCCGAGAAGCCCTGTTCCAGGCTGTGCGGCATAAGTCAGCTCCTCCACTGCCATCCACACTGGGTGATTTTCACCTCAGGATGCTGACAGGCTTTATCCTTTTGTCCCTTGCTCACCCCTTCCTGAAGAGTGACTTGGATCAGTTCCCTCCCACACACAGAGTGGAGAAGCAAGCAGACGACTGATACTTTCTTTCCTCCATGCCCCTCTGCCATGCCCAACCAATGTCCCCAGTCCTGCTCCAGCCTGGAAAGGCCTCCTCCCTAGCCTCCTCTATTCCTCTCCTGCACTTTCCTTTCGCCTCTGTTAGAGCCTTCCACCAGTTTCACATGCATTGCCTCACTGGCCAACAGCAGGTTCTCTGAACAATTAGCACCTATTTTTCTTGCACTTTCATCCACCTCTGAACCAAAACAGGATGCATTGGGCTCAAATACCCTGGTGTTCCCAGAAATGGTCTCTTTTTTTTTTTTTTTTTTTTTTTTTTTGGTTTTTGGGTCACACCCTGCAGTACTCAGGGGTTACTCCTGACTCCATGCTCAGAAATTGCTCCTGGCAGGCACGGGGGACTGATGACCTTTTGCATGAAAGGCAAACGCCTTACCTCCATGCTATCTCCCGGGCCCCAGAAATGGTCTCTTAAGATTGTACCTCCGGGGCCAAAGAGATAGCATGGAGTTGAGGTGTTTGCCTCGAATGCAGAAGGACAGTGGTTTGAATCCCGGCATCCCATATGGTCCCCGAGTCTGCCTGCCAGGAGCGGTTTCTGAGTGTAGAGCCTTGAGAGCAGCCGGTTGTAACCCAAAAACCAAAAAAAAAAAAAGATTGTATCTCCACGGTATAACACGGAAGATGCCTTCCCCATATGTGGTCAATCCGGATTCTAATCCCTTGGACTCTGTATGTATGCTCCCCTTAGTACAACCAGAAGTGATCCCTTAACTCAGCCAGAAGTAAACCCTGAGCACCACCTGGTGTCACCCAAAACAAAAAACAAAACAAGTAAACAATACATCCCCCAGAAAAAATAGAGTATAATGAGATCAAACCTTCATTGGTCCTTTGAGACACATACACATTTACATTCTTGTATAGCAATGTTGCCTCAATAAAAATATTGCACCCCAAACCTACTTCTCCTTCATGCAGGGAATAGAGGTTTGGGCCACGTGCAATGATGTTCAGGGCTTGCTCTTGGTTCTATGGCCTGGAATCTTTTATGGTGGTGCTGGGGGAAACAGGCAGTTTGAGGGATCAAACCTGGGTCAGCTGTGAGCAAGGCAAGCAAGCATCTTCACCCCTATACTACCTCACCAGCCCCCGGAGAATGTGGTGTATTGTGCTTGTTGTTGTTTTGGGGCCACTTAAGGTGCTACTTAGGATTTATTCCTTGCTCTCTGCTCAGGGATTACTCTTGGCATGCTCAGAGGGCTCTATCCAGAGCTTGGGATCGAACTAGGATTAGTTGCATGCAAGGCAAGTGCCTTAACCTTTGTATTAATTACCTCGATGACCTTCGGTGCTTTCTCTAGATCACTGTAGCCAGGTCAGACAATTATTCATTTCCATGCTATAGTATATCGAATTTTTCAAAGTTTTAATCCATCTTTCAAACATGAAAATGGATAGTTTTACTGCCTCAAAAAAAACCCAAACAAACAGAAAAACCTAGCTTTTTTTGGACCTGCTGATGATAATGTCCCAGAAGAGAACATTTGATATCCTGTTGAGTGTTAGAATGATGAGGGAGGGAGTATGTCATTGGAACTCTTGTGCAGAGATGATATTTAAATCCTTTGAGAGAAAACAGCCCTTTCCTGACCAGATTCGAGTGGTTGATTTAATGAGTCACAACAGAAAGGAAATAGATTCTCTCCCTGTTGACATCAGACCAGGCATAAGTCTGTTTCTAAATCAATCTCTCCCTGCTGCGAGAAAGAAGACTGGATGTTAAAATGGGGATTTTTCAAGATTCTGAGCAGTCCCCACCACCACCGACAGAAGGGAGAAAGGTGTGTCATGCTCACAGTGAAGAGGTTTTCAGCATCTTAGTGCTTGCTCATTGGCGTACTTTTAGATGGGATTTCTGCTAAAGACTTTTCTGTCTAATCCCTATCAATTTATCATCTTAATTGAGGGAGAAATATGCCCATAATTAATAATGGTGGAAAATTTTTTGATTTCATTGCTTTGCCTGGTTTTTTTTTTTTTTTTTTGGGTCACACCCGACAGTGCTCAGGGGTTACTCCTGGCTCCATGCTCAGAAATTGCTCCTGGCAGGCACGGGGGACCATATGGGGCACCGGGATTCGAACCGATAACCTTTTTGCATGAAAGGCAAACGCCTTACCTCCATGCTATCTCCCGGGCCCCTGCTTTGCCTGGTTTGAGCAAAGAAGAATATGATTTTTTTGGTAGGGGATACACACCCAGTGGTGCTCAGGGCATACTCCTGGCTCTGTGCTCAGGTATCATTCCTGGCAAGGCTCGGGGAGCATATGCAGAGGATCAAATCCAGGTCAGCTGTGTGCAAGGCAAGCACTTTCCCCGATTTATGATTTCTCTGGCCCTGAGAAAAGGGTGATTTGAGTGTGGAGATAACCATTGTTCTTTTAAAGAGAAAGTAAGGCTCTTGGCAGCTTAAGAATTGAGAATGGGGCCCGGGAGATAGCATGGAGGTAAGGCGTTTGCCTTTCATGCAAAAGGTCATTGGTTCGAATCCCGGTGCCCCATATGGTCCCCCGTGCCTGCCAGGAGCAATTTCTGAGCATGGAGCCAGGAGTAACCCCTGAGCACTGCTAGGTGTGACCCAAAAAAAAAAAAAAAAAAAAGAATTGAGAAAATTTGGGTCCAGAGCAGTAGTGGGCAGGGCATTTGCCTTGCTCGTAGTCAACCCAGGTTCGATTTGCTGCATCCCATAATGTCTTCCAAGTCTGCCAGGAGTGATTCCTGAGTGCAGAGATAAGAGTTTCTTCTTTGCACAGCCAGGTGTAGACAACCAAAAACAAGAAGTTCTGGAGCCGGAGTGGTGGCACAAGTGGTAGGGTGTTTGCCTTGCACACACTAACCTAAGATGAACCACGGTTCTATTCTCCAGTCTCACATATGGTCCCCCAAGCCCGGAGTGATTTCTGAGCACATAGCCAGGAGTAACCCCTGAGTGTCGCTGGGTGTGACCCCAAAAGAAAACAAAAACAAATGCAAGGGGCTGGAGAGATAGCGTGATAGCATGGAGGTAAGACATTTACCTTGCATGCAGAAAGTCATTGGTTCAAATCCCGGCATCCCATATGGTCCCCCAAGCCTGCCAGGAGTAACCCCTGAGCATTGACTAGTGTGACCCAAAAACCAAAAGGAAAAAACCCAAGAAGTTAGAAAACAGGGCCAAGGGGGCTGGGCAGTGGCACTGAAGGTAAGGTGCCTGCACTAACCTAGGACGGACCTCGGTTCGATCCCCCGATTCCCCATATGGTCCCCCATGCCTGCCAGGAGTGACTTCTGAGCGAATAGCCAGGAGTAACCCCTGAGCGTCACCGGGTGTGGCCCAAAAACCAAAAAAAAAAAAAAGAAGAAAGAAAGAAAGAAAGAAAACAGGGCCAAAGAGAAAACTCAGCCAAGTGGTGACAGGGCTTGGAGGCAGGTGGTCCTGGGTCGTTTCAGCACCCTATAGAGCTCCACTAAGAGGAAACCACCTTCATCATCAGAAACAGTCCTAGAACAGAACATTGCTGGGTGTGTCTGCAAAAACTCACTGATATTTTTAAGAAAAGATTTGTAGGTTGGGCCGGAGCAGTTAGGCATCTATCTTGCCAGTACTAGCCTAGGACGGACCTTGGTTTAATCCCCCAGCATCCCATATGGTCCCCTAAGCCAGGAGTGATTTCTGAGCACCACCGGGTGTGGATCCCCCCCCAAAAAAAGGATTGTGGGTGCTGTAGAGATTGTCTTAGAAGACTAGAGCATCTGAAGGAAGCCTGGTTCAATCCCCTGCACCACAAGGTCCCCGAGCATCCTCAGGAATCTGCCCCCACGTCCCCACACTAAGCACTGAAGAACCAAGTGTGACCCAGAAACCACCAAAAAAGAATTCTGAATGTCAGCCAGGCGATTGGGCACCCAGAAACTTTAAAATGAACACCAGCCAGTCGCTCAGCCACTTTCCTGCTTCTTCTCTACCAAGCCGGCTCCGAACAAGAAACCTCCGGGTTCCTGCATCTGACCCACGTGGGGCCAATTGAGCCGGGCGATTGGACACCCAGAGACTTTAAAATGAACACCAGCCAGTCGCTCAGCCTCTTTCCTCCTTCTTCTCTACCTAGCCGGCTCCGAACAACAAGGAACCTCTCCAGGTCCCCCTCCCAAAAAGCGCGGCCGCTCCACTTTGCTCCGAGGTCGCGCTTAACTTGTAACCACTATAGCAAGGGGACTTCTGAGAATTCTGTTTATGGGTGATTGTCCTTCCACTGTAACTTTACCTTGTCCTCTTTCTTTGCATCTTTGTTCTCATAATTAAAAATTTTTAAAAATTAAAAAAAAGAATTCTGAATATCAGTACATCTGAACTTGCCCACCCACCCCTCAAAAACAAATGAACAAACAAACAAAAAAAACCCTGAAAATCTAAAGATTCCCTTAAGAAAGTGTCCAGATTTAAAAAATAAATAAATAAATTTCAACAGATTTTTAGGGGGTCTGATCTCTCGAAATTTAGGTCAAACATGTCATTTAAGCTAAAGTCATGATTCATACAGCACTTGCTTGAGGGATATATGGCAGCATCTCCTTAATTCAAATATCTAGTGTTTTCTGAAGCTGGGTAGAGAGGGGGACCCAGGATGGGGAGCAGGCTTCTGGGTGCAGATCATGCAGCCACAGTGTTGGAATCATTGCCAGTCCCCGAGCTCCCTCCCACCATAATCTCAGAACGAATTCATATTCATGCCAGCTCAGAATGCCAAGTGCAGTGTCCCAGGGAGCCCGTATGCCATTGTTTATTCATAGCCTCCTTGTGCCCAGGGCCAAGTAGAATGCCAATGCCCTCGGTAACAGCCTGTGGCAGCACCAGCCTCCTGTAAGCACTTGAACCCAGCAGGGTCTAAAGGAGCAAACAAACCCTAGGAGTCTGTGGGGTTCCCATGTTGGGCAGGATCCCCACTTGCATTAGAAGCATGCAGGGTCTAACTCTGACCCTGGGATACAGCAGCTGCATAAGACTTCTCCAAGGAGTCAAGGCACCCACGTAGCACAGCAATGCTCAGGGGTTACACCTGTCTCTTCTTAGGAATCACTCCTGGCAGGCCTGGGGGACCATAGGGATGCTGGGGATTGAACCTGGGTCTACCCCATCCAAGACAAATTTTCTACCCACTGTGCTATCACTCTGGTTCAGAAGTCATGGTTTTAATCGGTATTGGTTTGGGGCCATAACCAGCAGTCCTCAGGGCTTATTTAGGGCTCATTCCTGGCAGGGATCAGGGGATCGTGTATGGTGCCAGGGATGGAGCAGACCAGTCTCCTGATAAATAATTCTTCCCTATTGTCCTATCTTTTCAGCCGAGTTCTCATGCTTTCATGGACAGGAGGTCTGGGACTGATCTGGGAAATTCTTTCCATCTGCTCTTGACCCTCTCCTTGCCCCTGCCTACATACACATTGATTTAGTAGTTAATGAGGAAGAGGATTTTCACCTGCACTGCAAAGTTCATTTAAAAATTACTTTACCATGGGGCTTCAACATTAGTATAACAGGTAGGATGATTGCCTTGCATACGACTGACCTGGGTTTGATCCTTGGTATCCCATATGGTCGCCTGAGCACCACCAAAGTAATTCCTGCAAGTAGAGCAGAACTAGTAGTAACCCCTGAGAATCACTGGGTATGACCCAAAATGCCCGAGAGGGCAGGGGACAATAAACCTCGCTATTGGAAAACCTTGACTGAGGCAGACCAAATGGAAACAGACTCGGCACAATCGAGCAGATATTGGTTGCTTGCTGAGGGCCAGAGTGATAGTACAGCAAGGCAGGCATTTGCCTTGCACACACAGCTAACCAGGTTCAATGCAGGTTCAGTCCTGGCACTGCAGAGACAAAGACTTCTGGATGCTCTCCTGATTCCATCCCTGGATACAGAGCCAGGATTTCCTAAGCACATGGCAAGACCCCTTGGTCAGTTCCTCGATGACTTGTCTGATTGTCTAAAGCAGGAGTGGTCCCCAAACTTAATTGACTTATCAACCTCTTTTCAGTAATAAAGGACAATAGCCTAAGCACTGCCCCCTGGAAATCTCCCTTCCTGCAGCAAATAGAAAGTGTCCCCCCAACTGACCTCTGAGGCTCCCACCATCCTTCCCCCTTCATCCCAGCATCCCCTGTAGGAGGCAGTGTCCAGCTTAAAAAAACATGATCTCAAGTATCTGCTCAAGGACAGAAGGTTTTGTGGGTTTGGTCTGTGGGGTACAGGGAGTTTTAGGTCTAGGCCCTGGGAGACTTCCCTGGGCAGCATTTGGGAAGGGAACCTGAAAACATTCTGGAAGGCTTGGACCAGAAACCTAGAGCCTCTTTGTTGGAGTGACTCTTAGAACCTGCTAAGGGGCGTCTGCATTGGTCCATGTTTCTTCTCCAAGGAGGAGTTGATGCATGTTTGGTTCCCAGAGTCCTGCCACCATGTCAGGAAGAACAATGGATCATCATGAGTTTTTCTTTGTGGTCTCAAGCTGAGCCCCTTATACTTACACAGCATGGTCAGATGCCTCAGTGTTCCCCTGAAAATGTATTTGTGGGGGCAGTAGGATTTGCCACACTAGTAGGCCACTGTTGGAGAAAAATCAAAGGAAAGTTTAATGATAGGGAAGGATCAGCTGTTCGGAGCTTCACCAACCCTCCAGAAAGCCAAGGTGCAACTCCTTCTGTAAAGGGTTGTCTTCTGAGGGGGTGGGGTGTGCACTGCCACCCAAGGACATGGTCCGTGACTTGACTCTGATCCAGTCGTTCTAACAAGGGGACTGATCTTTAATGCTTCATTTCCAGCCCTATTGCTCTCTCCGGCTAAGAAATTTTCCTCTTGGATGTTGCCTTGTCCTCTGTAAAGATAATATCCCCCAAATGTAGTTGTGAACACGAAAACTTGTAGGCGGGGCATCATCTGTCATTCCTGCATGTGTGTCAGAAT
>PVKC010046608.1:0-11206 GCA_004027635.1 Crocidura indochinensis
ACACACACACACACACACACACACACACACACACACACACACACACACACACACACACACACCAACTTAAAGCCCACGTGGCTGATCCAGGTTCTATCCCAGCATCCCATATGGTCTTCCCAACCCACTTGGATTGATCCCTAAGCACAGACCCAGGAGTAAACCCTAAGCACTGCTGGGTATGGCAAAAAACAAACAAATAACAACAAAACAACAGAATAGAAAAAGAAAACTGACGAGTCTACAGGGAGACAGAAGACACACCTTAAGAAAACTCCTG
Source organism: Crocidura indochinensis (assembly GCA_004027635.1). Lineage (NCBI taxonomy): Eukaryota > Metazoa > Chordata > Mammalia > Eulipotyphla > Soricidae > Crocidura > Crocidura indochinensis. Next base: position 281 of record PVKC010046608.1, read on the forward strand.
GGGCCCGGGAGATAGCATGGAGGTAAGGCGTTTGCCTTTCATGCAAAAGGTCATCGGTTTGAATCCCGGTGCCCCATATGGTCCCCCGTGCCTGCCAGGAGCAATTTCTGAGCATGGAGCCAGGAGTAACCCCTGAGCACTACCGGGTGTGACCCAAAAAACAAACAAACAAACAAACAAAAAAAAGAAAACTCCTGAGATAAATATCTACTTTTCTGGAGACCAACAGTTTTCCTTCTCTCTACGCAATCTTCTAGCTGCCTTTGCTCTCTCAGGCTTTCTGATTACCCTTTTCAAATGCCTCACCCTCCTCTCCTGAGTGAATGAATGTCCACTCCCTAATCATATTTCACTCCTCTCTTAGGGTGCTTGGCAGGCACCCAGAGGAATTATTCCTCATTCTTTCCACAGAGTATAGTTCGAACAAACCCCTTTGTTCAGTGTGGAGCTCTAAGAGTCAACAGGAAATAAATGACTGAGTCCTAGTCAGAGCAAGAGCTACATTGGGCATATGGAAATAGCTGTAGGGAGATTTGACATGGTATGTCCCAACAGGTCAAAGGCAAAAGTTGTGGAGAGGGGCTCATCCCCTAATTGTTTGTGACTGTCGCCCAGGAAGGCCTGTCCTTTGCTGCCCCTGGGTCAGAAACTTCTAGATCTTCTAAGCCCTCACTGCACCTCCTTCCTTGGACTGCTATCCAGCACCTGCCTATTGTGGAAAGCCCCTACTCAGACATCAATCAGGAAACGCAGGCAACCTTGATCTACAGCATAGCAATTCCTGACTGAGTTCATCCTGGCATGAAGTGGGTCAGGACTTATCAGCTCTTCAGCCTTCCTTATCGCCAGTCACTGGGTGCTACTTCCAAAAGTCGGAAAGTCCATCCACAGTACTGTACTGAGTAACTAAGGTTACTCAGTGATGAAGTAGGGTTTGTTTGTTTGTTTGTGTTAATCCCAGCAGAGCTTGGTTCAATGGGTTAGTTGTACTCAGACCAGTGGTGTTCATGGACCACCATTGTAATACTAGAGGGTTTACGGGCCAGGGATCAAATTTAGGGCCTTACACATTGCTAGATGTCTTGCTCTTTCTCTCTTCCTTTCTTTCTTCCTCCCTTTTCTCTTTGTCTTCTTCCTCTTTTCTTTCTTCCTTCTATCCTTTTTTATTTTCTTCCTTCCTTCCATTTTCTTTCTTTATTTTTCTCTTCCTTCTTTTCTTTCCTTCCTTTTTTCTTCTCCCTTCCTTTTCATCCTTTCTCTTTACTTTTTTTCTTTTTCTTTTCTTTTCTTTGTTTTTTGTTTTGTTTGGGTTTTGGGTTTTGGGCTACACCAGGTAATGCTGTGCGTGCACTCAGAAATCACTCCTGACTTGGGGACCATATGGGACACTGGGGGATGGAACCGTGGTCTATCCTAGGTTAGAGTGTGCAAGGCAAACACCCTACTTCTTGTGCCACTGCTCTGGGCCCTCTTCATTTTTCTTTTGTATTTCTTCTTCCTTCCTTAGTCTTTCTCTCTTTGCTCTTCCTTCCTTTTTCTCTTTCTTTTTCTTTCCCTCTTCCTCTCACTCTTTCTTTTTCTATATCTTTTGTTCTTCTATCTCTTTCTTTTTTTTTTCATTGCCACACTCAACAATGTTCAGGAATTTTCTCTACTCCACACTCAGAGGATGGTCCCAGTGTTGCTCAGGGCATCACACCCACTGGGACTAGAATGCACAGCTCCACACATGCAAGGCAAGTGTCCTAGCATGGAATGACCTCATCGACCCTTTTTTCTTTCTATTCTAAAGAAATGGAAGATAGATAGACATTCAAAAAATGTACAGAGACAATGGGAAAATCAATTTACACTAATGGTTTGATTTATCCTTTCATCTGTCACATTCATGGCCATCTGCTATTTGTCGAATAGGCTTGGTGGGTGATAAAGTGCCAAATAAGTCACACCCGCAGCTTCTTGTACCTCCCTCTGGCGTCTTGCAGAGGACCTTGTATCTCACAAGTCTTATCACATAATGCTTATGGTAAGTAAAAGGATCATGCTCCTTGCACATGACTTCTCCTTACTTACACATGGAAGAAAGCTACCGCTTATGTGTCTGTTGTGTGACAGGTGCTGTATTATTTCTTTAGCCCATAACCCTGAGTCTTGACAGAGAATTATGATTCAGGAACTGGGATTTAATCATCAAATTGCAGGGACTATGTCATCTCAGTTTTCAGCTCCAATGAGTTCTTACTTATATTTGATTATTTCTAGCTTCAAAGTACTTTATGATATGTCAATCTCTCTTCCACTTGGCATGGTGGTAGGTTATGAATTCAGTAGCTACAGAAACAAGTACAAAATATTGAAATGGATTTTCCAGTAGATAGTGAGTAAATCTCTGGAGCTGGCCTCTGTATCTGTAAACTTTGTTATCTGAATTTTCCAGGGAAGGGCAGAGATCTTGAATAGGTTCTGTCTCATCTCTGTCAGAATCTTTGTTCTAGGTTCTGTAGGACCAGTGCTTTCTCTTCTGTTCTAAAAGTTTGAAAGCAAAACATAACAGTGTGAGGGGTCAGAGCAATTATACAGCAGGGAGGGTGCTTGCAACATGCTACACACCCAAATTCAATAACCAGTCCCCAATATGATTCCCTGAGCACAACCAGGATAATTTGTGAGTGCAGAGCCAGGAATAACTTATGAACAACACTGGGTGTGCCTTTTCCCCAAATAAAATATAAATGTAAGTAAAAAAGAGATCCAAAATCTCATAAAAAGTTTTGTTCATCAGTGGATGCTAGAAGTGTGAGTGGTGGGGCGGAGCGATAGAACAACAGGTAGGGCGCTTGCCTTGCACGAGCTCGACCTGAGTTTGGTCACCGGCATCCCTATGGTCCCCTGAGTATGCCAGGAAGGCATCCTGAGCAAAGCTAGGAGTAGCCCCTGAGCATCGCCGGGTGTGGTTAAATAAAGACAAAAAAAGTGTCAGTGTGTGAAGAGAAAACAGTAGAAGAAAAGAGTTGAGAGTCATTGAAGCTCTGACATCAAGTTCCTTTAGAGAAAAATGCTTTGAAAGCTGCTGTAGTTGGTTCCATAAAGTACAGGCAGAAGAGCAATGGGAAAGAGGCCTTTCCACTCATTTCTTTTGCTGTCCACTCTAGCACTATTCAAGCAGCTGTCCTGGGCCCAAATTATTCCCCTACCAACTCCACTTGCCTATTGGCAAAGCAGAAATTCAGCAATTCCACAATGCCTCCTTTTCCTCCTTCTCCTCCTCAACTTCCTTCTCCTCCTTTCTTTCTCTCCTTCTTCTTCTTTGTCTTCCTTCATCTCCTTCCTCTTCTTTCTTTCTTTCTTTTTCTTTCTTCTTGTTCTTGTTCTTCTTGTTGTTCTTCTTGTTGTTCTTCTTGTTGTTCTTCTTGTTCTTCTTGTTGTTCTTCTTGTTGTTCTTGTTCTTCTTGTTCTTCTTCTTCTTCTTCTCTCTTCTCTTCTCTCTCTTCTATTCTCTCTCCTTTCAGTTTTGGCCTTCCCTGAGTAATATCTAGAACCCAGTCTCTACCCAACTTCCACAAGCAGGAGTGAACTTTCCATTCCAGAGTTCACTGAAGACCCTGAATCCTGTTCTTTAACTCCAGTTATACCCACCCATGATTGGTCAGCCTCCTTGGCAAAAATGGAGCGGTCTTAACACATAAGGAAGGAAAGGCTTTCTGCAAGGGGAAAAAAATCACCTTGTTTCTGAAACTCAGCCTCCACAGGAGGAGAAAGACCAGGCTCCAGTGATGTCTCCCAGGACAGCCTCTTGGCTGGCACTAGAGATGAATGCCTTGGCTTTTCTATGCAAATAAGAGTTCTGCTCAATGAACTGTTCACTTATTAGGCTTCTCCATCTGCATAGTTCTCACTGAAAATACTGACAAAGCCATCTCTGGAAATGTTCTCTTGTATTCTCTTCCAATTCACTTAATTAATTAATCTATAATTGTCCTCACAGCTGTGTGATGGGAATAGTGTCGAAGAATTAAGTTTCCTCTAAGAACATGAGTTTTCTTGCTTGCTTATTAGATTTGCCAAATTCAGCAAGGGAATATTTTCTCTATACTTTCCCAAGATTTATTTCAGGGGGCTACTAATTTACACTCTGTTAAATTGGCCATCTCTAATTAGAAGTGTTGTGAGGAAATGAAAGAAAGAAGGCATGTGATAGATACATTCTGAAAAGAACTTAGTAAAATCAATGAGAATGTACGAGAATTATAGAAATACAAGTGAATGAATGAGTTAATGAATTAATTAAAGATTGTGATGGTTCATGAGGCTAGTTCTAATATCAGTGTGATTTTTTTTTTGGTCTTTGGGAATATGTAATCAAGCAAGTTTATTCCACCAGAGTAGAGTTTATTAGGCAGATCTTTCGGCCTAGTCAAGTTCATTAGTTCTTTCAAATGCTAAAAGAAAAGGAGAAAGTCAAGTACTGGCTAAATCAGTGTCAAGTCATGTCATCAGTGGTTTCAACCAAGGAGCAGACCCTGATCTCAGTGTCTGCAGGGAAATGATTTGTATGCTAAAGTCCCAGAGTTCAAACCCCTGTTCTAGCATTTCCTATATGGTCTTGGCAAGTCATTCTCCTATGTCATTCAGTGTTCTTGGAAAGAAGAGCATCGCTCATAGATTTGGAACAGAATTTAAGGTCAATGGAGATGAATGGCTAGAAGGGGCCCCCAGAGAGTTTCAATAAATACAGCAGAGAGGCTCTGTCTCATAGGCAGATAAGGCACTATTATAAATCATGTGATTTTGATGAAGAATTTGGGACTGTTTGCAGATAAATTGCAGATAAATCACCTCATAGAAAATGTAAAAAAGGGCCGGAGAGATAGCACAGCGGTAAGGTCTTAGTTTTGCATGTGGAGGGACGATGGTTCAAATCCCGGTATCCCATATGGTCCCCTGAGCCTGCCAGGGGTGATTTCTGAGCATAGAGCTAGGAGTAACCCCTGAGTGCTGCCGGGTGTGACCCCCCTCCCCCCAAAAAAAGAAAGAAAGAAAATGTAAAAAATTCATTGTAGGCTGAAATCATCTAAGTCTAAATAATGGAAATGTTTTGCCTGGGAAAGATTTTGAAGCAGAAAATAAATAAATTTACTTCAAACCTTCTATCTTTTTAATTTTTAATTTTTCTTTGTTTGGAGGCCATATCTGCAGTACTAAGGGGTTATTCCTGTACTATGCTCAGGAAACATTCTTGAAGGGCTCAAGTGTTCACATGAGATGCTGAGGATTAATTTTGCCACTATATATCAAATAGCATTCTGTAGTTGGTTTTATTTGCCATTTACTATTGCAAATTATCATCTTACAAGTGGGCCAACTTCATTAAGAGTCTTATTGAATCTTCTAGACTAAACCAATGAGAATGATAATTTGACACCAAATATAATTTAGGTATATACTATTTACATTTGCATATTCTCATATATATTCTGAATATACCTGAGCTTTTTAAAGTATAAACACCATAGACATTTTTAAATGTATAATTTATGAATTTTATCTTTACTATGAGAGCAAAAGTATCCAGAATAGAAAATCTTAACTCAGAAAATTGAGTTGTGGGGAAATGATAAGCTATTTTTTTCTTTTTGGGGGGCATAACACGCGGCTGCACTCCTGGCTCTGCACTCAGAAGTTTCTCCTGGCAGGATCAGGGGACCATGTGGGATGCCAGGATTTGAACCAGGTTCTGTCATGTGTTGGCTGCATGCAAATAATATCTATTAATGTTGTGATATTATTCTTTCCAGTTTTTGATACATAGAATTTATAACTTTTGGCCGCTTTATATAAAATTCATGTTCAAATTAAGATTTACCATATTCCATTTTTTCTTTTAACATTAGAACACAAGCCGTTTTCCCTATTAGAATCATGTTACAAATCCTGTCATAATTCAAAATTATTTTGGTAAATGATCGACTCTTATATCAACATCTCATGTTTCCATTAGCAATTAAGAAGCAAACTGTTCACTGGATGTGGGGGTTGGGATGGGATGGTGGGACATTTGGCTTAAATATAATAAGACCATATCAGTAAAATGCTACCTTTAGAATTCCCAGGACTATAATACATGGGTTATAATCTCAATATCTGAGCTAAATTAGACATGTTAATGCATTAAGTATTTAACTTATAACTGTGATGTTAGCACCAAGGTACTATTTGTGGAATAATATATCATAGACTGAGTGACTAGAAAAAAAAATACCATGTGTTACTTCACTCTTCCAGAGGTCAGTTATCCAAGGTCAAGATGCTAGTGAGGTTTAGATTCATTCTATGACTTCCCTGTCAGGCTGGTAAGTGACTGATTTTCCCTTTGGTCTATACTGTGTTGGTCTGTGTCTTACTCTCCTTTTCTTAATTAATCTCCTTATTAATATTCTGCAGTCTGATTGGAGAAAGGCCACCCTTACATATTTATTTATTTATTTTGTTTTTTTTGGGGGGTCACACCCGGTGATGCTCAGGGGTTACTCCTGTCTATTCGCTCAGAAGTTGCTCCTGGCAGGCACGGGAGACCATATGGAGAACCGTCGGATCGAACCACGGTCCGTCCTAGGTTAGCGCAGGTAAGGCAGGTACCTTACCTCCAGTGCCACCACCCGGCCCCCACATATTTATTTTAACCTAATCATCTATAATGACCATGTCTTCAAATAATACACATTCTTCAATAGAGAAAGTTGGAGGATACAACCATTTATACAACTCATTTAGACCTTATTACCTCTATGGGATATCAATTGCAGACCTAAACAATTCAAAACTGAATCTAGGTCTGAATCTAAATCTTAGACAATTCTTGGCTACTTGGATTTCACATGTACCCATGACACTTAATAGAGAGCAAAAGAGGGACATAAAGCATGGAGTCACTGAATTGGTTTGTACCAATGGTAGCACATACCAAAATGTGATGTCACTAATACAAACCACAGAGACAATGTCAATGTGTTAAATGCAAATACCAAATTCATCATCATGAATGTGTTAGACTTGTAGTAGCCAGAAATAGTAGCCCTTGAACAAAAAGTGGCTGGTTGGTTCTAATCGGCAAGAACATTGGAAAATTCATTCTTTTCACACACATCCATTTCTAATCTAAAAGAACATAGATTGGTCAGACTATCAAAAGGTGGTATTCAGTGCTATTTCCCAAAGATTCCTGATTTAAAAAAAAACTGAGGTCAGAGCTGTAATAAGAAGATAATAAGCAAGAGGTTGCTTTCTCTAACTCTCCTGAGTCTTGTCTCATTGAATGCATTTAAATGCTGTATGATTAAAAGACATCTACATTTTGTAAGAGAATGAAATGTCATCTTTTTCACCACTTGAATGGAAAGCTCATCTTAGAGCAAGAAGAGACAGAAAAAAATGAATAAAAAGATTTGATATCACAGATATGAGGATGTGGGGAGGATGTTTTTTTTTTTTTCAGTTCTTAGGGCCTTAGAAGACATTCTTTATTGAACTGCTTTATTTCTTACAGTTTCTATTTTATAATGGTAAACAATTATAAACTTCCAAAGGTCAAAAAGATAATGCTGAGGTGAATAAATAAAACACTACCATTACTGTCCCTTCTGAAAATCATTCTCCCAGAGAAATGGAAAATTCACTGTAGAATCCATGTGGAAAATAATGGAACTTGACAAGAAGCAGGGTTAAATAGGTATTCCTGAATGCTTTTGGAAAGAGAAAGTCATCTGTTAGGAACAGACTGCCAAATATCTGCAAGTTTTCTTTCTTAGTGAACACACTGGAGCAACAGCATTAGGGACTATGATTTCCTTGCAAAGATACCCCAAAGAGGAACTGATCCGCCAACATACTCATGCCTGGATTTTGAAAGGATAACTAGGAGAGCCAACTAAATAACCTTAGGAGAGGAAGCAGAAGTAAATAGAGAGGAGGGGCCCCGGGAGATAGCATGGAGGTAAGGCGTTTGCCTTTCATGCAAAAGGTCATCGGTTCGAATCCCGGTGCCCCATATGGCCCCCCGTGCCTGCCAGGAGCAATTTCTGAGCATGGAGCCAGGAGTAACCCCTGAGCACTGCCAGGTGTGACCCAAAAACCAAAAAAAAAAAAAAAGAAGTAAATAGAGATGTGAAACTACTGATACTATTCAATAATTTTAAACAAATGCATGGTGCCAGAAATTGTTTTGAGCAGCCTTTTAGGGAATCATTTAGGCCTCACCTAGACTATGAAAGAGAAAATCCTATTCTCCCTTTGTAACACAGTTGGAAAAACTAAAGTCCACAAGCTCACCTAAGGCGCCACTGCTTCATGATAAGTGGTACATAATACACCAGAACTCAGACAGCAGTAAGCAATGATGGAATCGTGCAATTTGCTGACGTTGGATGGATCTGGAGAGTAGTATCACATTAAATGAAATAAGTACAATTTCTCTTACCTGTGGTATAGAGAAACACATGACAAGGAAAGAAAGTGATCAGCAGTGGAAAAAATTATTGGTCATAGATTTCTGAGTAAAAAGAGCAGGGCAAGAGAGGGAAGTAGAGTATGCAGAAGAGTCTGGTAGGAATATGGAGTGAGCATCAAAAGGTTTTGGAAATATCAGTGGTATAGATCAGGCACTTCATTTATCTAAACCATAGAGCTGACATGACTATAGGCAGGGGACCCAAACTGCAAAAATTAAACTTCAAAGTATGCCAATTCAGGAGGCCTGACACAGGAGGAGAGAGACCAGGGGTGAGACGTTGGTGGCTGGTATTAGGACTGGAACGCTCAGGCCTGAAATTCTATTGTTGACAAATTAGTAGATTAATGTTGGGACAGAAACAGTTCACCTACGAAGTCGAGACAGGTTCTGTGCAGATTTCAAAGTCAGATCAACAAAGCTCTCAATCAGGATGGATGTATTTGGAGTCCACAGTGGACTTTTTGAGAGGATTGTCCTTCCTTCCACAGGAAAGAAGACCGAAGTGAGTGGCAGCAGGAAGTGGTAGGGAGACATATGGTCACCTACAGGCATGGTGGACCCCCAATACAATCTCCCTAATGCCAACATTAGAAATGTCTTCCTATGTGAGTGAGTGTCTCCTTGTGGGATCCCTTCTTGGAAGGAAAGGGAAGAAAGGCAGCAGCCTTCAGAGAAGGGTCCTTGTCTGTGGGGGAGATTTGGAAAGACTCACATAGGCTGGTTCCCGGGAATCCATGAATGGCTCTGGGAAGACAAGATTTCTGACAGGAGTGGTTCGGGCCTTCACTTGCTGCTGGCCTTTGCCATGCTGAGCAGTGGGACCCCGATTCTCACTGAGGGTTATTCTAGCCCAGCCCTGCAGGGTTACATAACTCCTGGGCAGTGGGTCTTAATCAACTCTGCCTGAAGCTTCTCTCATCTCAAACCAAGTACTGACTAATTTGGAGCTGGAAGCATGGGGAAGTCAAGTCCAGCTTTCTGCTTTGACTTTGCTTCATGCTCAGTGATGCAAAAGATTAGACTCAGGGAAACCAGAGAGCGATTGGAAAAAGAGCAAGAACTGATGTCCCCGTGCTCTCCCGAGGAATGTCAGTTGCTCACCAGAGGAAACTAGGTGCAAAGCATTCAGACTGCTGGAGTTCTTTATTTTGGGGGTGGGCACGTCTAAACAGTGCTCAGGAAGCCTTGGGGTCCCTGAGTGGCACCCTCTCCAGCAGTGTGGCCCTGAAGGTTGGAATTGAGGCCTCAGGAAGGCAGTGTTCACTCCAGCCCTGGAGTCACGCATTTATCCAATGCCCCTAGGCTATGTTCTTAGGACAGCGCCTTTTCTTCCTCACTCTTGCCCCATCCCAGGGCTAAGACTGTCCTGTTACTTCATGCACAAGGCCCACTTGGTTCTTGAGATAATAAACCAGCTCAAGTTGGTCCTCAACTGCCTGACCATGTGGAAAGTGACTCATGTACCAAAAGGCTGGTTCTGAACAGCAAAGGCATAGCCAGTCCTACGTTCAGGGTCAGTGTAGGGACCAGGAAGCGGCTGTCTGTCGTCAGGGACGAGGATTTTCCCACCCAATGTCGTGTCCTTGGCTGCCCTAAGCCCTCACCCTCACCCCCAGAGCGCTTCCTCTGAGTCCTCTGGGCCGAGTGCCCTAAGGACTTGGCATCGTGCCAGGGTACTTTCCAGGCCAGCCTGGTGCCCAGGAATAAGTGCCCTGCTGCTCTGGTGGGGCTGTACAGAGAGAGCAAGGCTGGGTTCTAAACAAGTAAGGCATCCTGGACACTGAAAACTTGCCCCATGGGCCTGGCAAATGTTGTTCTTGTTAGACTTGACTGTTCTGGTTTGAGCTGTGTCCTACGGCTGACACAGACAAGACTGGGGAGTGAACCCTCATTTGTAAGGGGGACACATAACTCCAATTCATCAGCAGGACAACTTGATCACCCCCAGGCAATCAATGAGGAGACAAAGAGGCTTATAACTGGTTGGATCCCCCAAAACAAAGATGAGACAGCAGGTCACCCCCAGTACCCCACTGTACCCTTGGAATCTCAGGCTGAACTATAGTCTCCTCAGGCCTGGGAACATAGGAGCATTTTCCATCCACTGCATCCAATCCTACTTTGGCTGGCTTAATGTGCGGTTGCTTGAGACAAAACCTATGGACTCAAAAACTCTCCAGGTAGAGCACTTCAGCACTGAGGGGGCAGGACTTAGAAGAGCAAAGTGCATGTAGAGTGGCCAGGACAATAGCACAGGGTTGTTGGGATAATTTATTTTCCAGCCTTACAGGTTAATATAATTCAGGATGATTCACTGCCATCACTGAATTTCAGCTGGTTCCTTCTTCCTGCCTGAAACTCTTCAGCTAGAGAAATATTCCTCTTTGCTACAAAAAAAAAAAAAAAAAGAAAAAGAAAAA
>PVKC010046609.1:0-11203 GCA_004027635.1 Crocidura indochinensis
CTGTTTGCGAGACAGGCATTCTACTTCTCTCACTTATTAACACTGTCATGATGGTTATTAGTGGAGTTATTTCTTTAAGTGCATTCACCACTCTTTGTGGTGAGCTTCATATCGTGAGCCGGTCCTTCCAGTCCTCATCTCTATTGTCTTTGGGCATTATTACAGTAATATCTTTTATGTTTTCTTTTTTTTTTGTTTTTTGTTTTTTTTTTGGGTCACACCCGGCAGTGCTCAGGGGTTACTCCTGGCTCCATGCTAAGAAATAGCTCCTGGCAGGCACGGGGGACCATATGGGGCACTGGGATTCGAACCGATGACCTTTTGCATGAAAGGCAAAACGCCTTACCTCCATGCTATCTACCGGGCCCCGTCTTTTATGTTTTCTTAAAACCCATAGATGAGCAAGACTATTCTGTGTTTATCGTGCTCCCTCTGACTAATTTCACTTAGCATAATAGTTTCCATGTCCATCCATGTATAGGAAAATTTCATTACTTCATCTCTACACTTACTTTTAATCTTCTACGATTCATCCTGACGTACCAATTGGTCAGAACATCCACAAATTTCACCAGGCGAGGCACCACAGTATAAAGCCTGTAAGCTGAAAGGAAGACAGGTCAATGAGACCATGAAAGTCCACTCAGCATGCAAGTTACTCAGTGGTGGGCAGGACAATGAAACAAGCTCTCTGCTACCTGGGGCTCTCTGTTCTCTAAGGAGACAAGAAGCTCCTAAGAGAAGTGATACCGGTTGCTCATTTACAGAGGCTGCAGTTAATATGGGAACAGCAGTGCTGAAAGGCTCATAACAACTGCTGGTCAGTGAGGACAATTAACACACCATCTACCTGCCACAAAATTCCATAAGGCACATGTTCCCTGGAGCTGTGCAAGGTGGGAGCATCTCCATTCTACCATTAAAAGAAGCTCTTGGCATGCCACAGGCTCTAATTCTAACTAGAACAACCCTGCTTCACAGGAGATACCATGGCACCCAGCAAAGCATGATCTGACCCCTTACTAGTGCCGTGCTGATACTATGGCTGTGAGAAAGAGCAGGAGTTTAGAGAAGGGCAAAGATATGAAGGCTCCCTAGAGAGCAGGCAGGGAGGTGAGGGATCCATCCAAATCTGTTTCAAGGGAAGATTTCTCCACTCAACTACCATGAACTCAGGTGAGATGCTTTACAAAACAAAATGAGACAACCACCAAGGAGAGCAAGACCCGGAATGATGAGCAAACACAGTTTGTATTGATGTAGACTGCAGTGAATGTTAGGAAGTCTCCTGATCCGGGCTACATGAGAACAGTGGTGAGAGGCAATGTGCTCTGCTGGCTTCAGATACCAGAAAAAAGTATTGTTTGCTGGACCAAGTTCCAGGCCAACCCCACTGGCTGGTTACTGATATTTATACCTGTGACTTAGTGATTAGAAATTTCCTGGGGCCCGGGAGATAGCATGGAGGTAAGGCGCTTACCTTTCATGAAAAAAGGTCATCTGTTCGAATCCCGGTGCCCCATATGGTCCCCCGTGCCTGCCAGGAGCAATTTCTGAGCATGGAGCCAGGAGTAACCCCTGAGCACTGCCGGGTGTGACCCAAAAACCAAAAACCAAAAACCAAAAAAAAAAAAAAAAGAAATTTTCTTGTAAATAGTGAGTCTGGGACAAAGGGCTCGCCTGACTTTCCCCCTTCTAGGAAGCCAAAACTTCCAGTGTGACCTGACCATGTCTCAGATATAAGGTTTCCCGATACTCTTCAAGATGCTCCTGCTACTCCTAAACTCCATGCCAAGGGCACAAAGCCAAAAGGCTAAACAAAGAGGAAACAAAACAGAAATGTACAGGGCTGAAGCTTGGTGGTTTTTCCAGCTGCTGTCTACCTTCAGCATTCCCAGCAGTCAAGCCATTTTGGGCATGTATGATCAGGCCATAGTATGTTCCTGAATAAGAGACTGGCTCTGCCCCCTTGAAACTGTGAGAGCATCCCTCCTGCCCATGGGCCATAGTGACCTCAGGTACTCAGGGAGGGGGAGAAGTAATTTCTAGAGGGGACACAGGAAAGGTCCTCCCTTGCTCATCTGTCCACCTGCTTCATCACACCCACTGCAGGTCTCCTAATCAATAGCTGAATTAGAAATCGGTAGCCACTCAGCAGTGAGGCTGGTGCACACCTCCCATTTCCACAGCCCAAGTGTTATTTCTGTAAAAGGGCAGAGAGCCTGGATATCATGCAACAGTTTCCCAGTCCCTGAAACAAGCACATTTCTACAACTATGAAAGGTTAAATGAAATTGCTTGAGATCTCTTCAATGTACCACAACGTGCTCTCTATGCTTATACAGAAAAATAAACACCCACAGAATGTTATAAAACAGAGAGTGCTTATTCCTGGGTGCAAAGTCCAAGTGAGACACACCTGTCATTTCTCTCTCAAAGAAGCCAAGGAGTGATTGCATGAAGGACAAGATCCAGCGGTCCGTGATGTTGACACTTTCTCGCACCAGGTTCTCATTGTAGACAAATTCCAACCCTTCCTCCTGGGGATGGACAGTTATCAAAACATTTATGTATGCACTGGAGGGAGATTAGTGCAGAAAAAGAAAACAATTCACTTCAATTTTGAATGAGATTGCACCTCCTGACCTCTCCCTAAAAAGACAAAAACCAAAAACCCAACGGAACCCCCACGACTTTACTGGCTAAAGAAATAACCTCCAGGGCCCGGAGAGATAGCAAATCGGTGTTTGCCTTGCAAGCAGCAGCCAATCCAGAACCTAAGGTGGTTGGTTCGAATCCCGGTGTCCCATATGGTCCCCTGTACCTGCCAGGAGCTATTTCTGAGCCGACAGCCAAGAGTAACCCCTGAGCACTGCCGGGAGCGCACCCCCCCCCAAAAAAAAAGAAACAACCTCCATTTACGTTCCAAATCCTGTCACTTTATATACTTGAAACCTGAGGACTGTGGACAAGGACTAGAAGATGGTCCATGAATAGAAACCGAATCCCAGGGAACCAGAGAGATATCACAGCAGCAGGGCGTTTGCCATGCACGCAGCTGGATCCAGGAGAGACAGTGGATCGAATCCCAGTATCCCATATGGTCCCGAGCTTGCCAGGAGGGATTTCTGAGTACAGAGCCAGGAGTGGACCCTAAGTGCTGCTAAGTGTGACTCCCCCCCCCCCAAAATAAGACAGGAAAAAAAAAAAAAAACAAAACAAACAAACGAAGAAACTGAATTTCAGGAATCTCTTTACTTGAATCGTGCATTTTTTCTTTTTTTTGGTTTTTGGACCACACCCAGTGACGCTCAGGGGTTACTCCTGGCTATTTGCTCAGAAGTTGTTCCTGGCAGGCACGGGGACCATATGGGGAACCGGGGGATCGAACCGCAGTCTGTCCTAGGTTAGCGCAGGCACCTTACCTCCAGCGCCACCGCCCGGCCCCCGAATCGTGCATTTTACTAAGAAGGCTCTATCCCTATCCCATTTCCTTTAGCGCTGTGATAATTCCCCTTGATCCTTCACTCACCCCACCTCACAGAGCAGCATCAGAGATCTGCTGAGCAGTGCAGGCGAGCCAGAGCTGTGCTAAGTTCCATCTTACTAGTATTCCTGAGTAGGCTGACAGAAGGTGGGACTGAAGGGACAGAATAGCACTAGGTGCCTTTCTCATAATCCTGGAAAATGCTGCCAGAAGGGCACACTGCAGAGGTGCTTTAGGCAGCAGGAGGGAGTAGTAGAGAGGGAATCTTAAGAAAGGCTCTCTACGGAGAGATAGAACAGCTGTGTTTGCCTTGCAAGCAGCCGACCCAGGACCAAAGGTGGTTGGTTTGAATCCCGGTGTCCCATAAGGTCCCCCGTGCCTGCAAAGAGCTATTTCTGAGCAGACAGTCAGGAGTAACCCCTGAGCACTGCCGGATGTGGCACAAAAACCAAAAACCAAGAAAAAAAAAAGAAAAGAAAAGAAAGGCTCTCTAAGAAGGAACTTAGTTTAGATCGCATATGTTACTACCTTGAGCCCCACCAAGAAAATGGTCCCTAAGCGCAGAGCCAGGTATAAACCCTGAGCAGAGCTGAGTGTGGCCCAAAAAACAAAATCAAAGAGAGATATATAAAGAGAGAGAGAGAGAGAGAGAGAGAGAGAGAGAGAGAGAGGGAGAGAAAGAGAAAATAAGAAAAAAGGAGAATGAACATGTGCTTATGCCTGTGTAGAAAAGTCCCAAGGAGGTATGAGGGGACAGAGCCACGAAAATTGTTGAGAAGGCACTTTGACATGGCACTGCTACCCCCAAAGCTCCTCTCATCCTTAAAGGATGAGGACAACTAGTCCAAAAACTGTCTCAGTGCACTCCCAGTCCTTGCAGCTCCATTATCACCCCACACTCTGCTGTTTTACGAGACGTGAGGGCCTCAACCCTTGGGATGCCCAGTATTAAAACATCCACCGTGTCCTTTCTGTATGCAGGCCTCTTTTTTGGTTTTTGTGTCACAACCGGCAGCGCTCAGGGGTTCCTCCTGGCTCTATGCTCAGAAATCGCTCCTGGCAGGCTCGGGGGACCATACAGGATGTAGGATGTTGAACCATCATCCTTCTTCCTGCAAGGCAAAAGCCTTACCTCCATGCTATCTCTCCGGCCCCTGTAGGCAGTCTTCTGGGACTGCCAGAGACCAGAGTCTCCTGTGTTCCTGGCCTGGCACAGAACCTCTCACCCACACCTCCCCGCACCTTCTGCAGCCTCATGACGTTCTGGATGAAGAAGCGATAGGCGTTGTACCAGGGCAGTAGTACTTCCTTCAGGACATCACGCACGCCTTCCTCCTTGAAACGGAGATTCTCTGCTCGTACCACTGGGGAGTTGATCAGATACAACCTGAAAGCAAAGAATAATGACAGGGAAGGAGAACAAAGGAACCCTGAGGTGATGATTTGATGTGTTGAGAACAATGCCCAGAACATACTTTCCTACCCATGGTCAATCAAAATTGACAAAAGTCTTGGGATTAGCAATGAGTTCTGTTGCAGAGTTCAATTTCAAATGCAGGAGGCCCTACGGTCCATTTCTGGCACTTCCAAAATAAAACTAAAAAGGCTCACATTCTGGGTGAGAGATCTACTAGATTATAAAGGGAATGATGAGAATAGTGCCAAGTATGGCACGGGGCTAGGCCAGAAGTCTAGATCAGGGTACACTGGCATAGAGTAAGGTACAATTATGCAGGCGCCACTTTCCATAAAAAAGCAGCCATGAATGTCCTGTTGGTGTTCAGGTTGCTGAAGCAGGCACCTTTAGCACATCTGTCAAAACACCCCTCACCACCAACATGGTACTGCATGAGTTGTCAACATGTGTGCAACAGAAAACTGGGGCAGCCAATCTCTCCTTGCACAGGGTGGTCATCTGTAATAGTCAGGGAAAGAACAAGTCCAACACTGTGAACAGCATTTGTGATGAACATTATTCCAAGTATGTGCTCACATTTATCTAAAAGCTTCCCAATATTAACTCTTATTTGCTCTAGCATAAATATACTTCTTATGACATTTGAGAGGAACAAGGGCAAGATTGAAATAAGAGGAGTCATTAAGACAAGGGTATGGGGGCCGGGCAGTGGCACTGGAGGTAAGGTGCCTGCCTTGCCTGTGCTAGCCTAGGACAGACCTCAGTTCGATCCACCGGTTTCCCATATGGTCCCCCAAGCCAGGAGCGACTTCTGAGCACATAGCCAGGAGTAACCCCTGAGTGTCACCGGGTATGGCCCAAAAACCAAAAAAAAAAAAAAAAAAAGAGACAAGATTAAGGCGAAGTAAGGCAGCCAGGAGACAGGTAGAATCTGGGAGGTCCATTATAACTCTACAGGAGGCCTCATTCTCTAGAAGATTGACATATCTGAACACATGCCTTTGCTTTAGAAAACCACCTTGGGGTTTAAAAGTCAATCAATACCATGCTGACATAAGAACAGAAATGTTTTGGGTGGGACTGCACTAGCTGGGATTACACTAGATTCAGGGGACTATGTGGTGCTAGGTACCAGAACTAGGATTCCTGGATGCAAATATGCACTGAACTATGAATAGAGATAAAATCATAAAATGCTAAGTACATATCAAATTCACAGAATTTGATGAGGATTCAGATTAAAAAGTAAACAAAGGGAGGGACTAGCAAGGTGGCGCTAGAGGTAAGGTATCTGCCTTGCAAGTGCTAGCCAAGGAAGGCCCTTGGTTAAAATCCCCTGCTTCCCATATGGTCCCCCCAAGCCAGGGGCAATTTCTGAGCTCTGAGCCAGGAGTAACTCCTGAGCATCAAATGGGCGTGGCCGAAAAAACAAACAAAAAAAGTGAACAAAAGGGCCCTGGCTGACCCAGGGCGGACTTTGATCCCCAGTGTCCCATATGGTCTCCCAAGCCAGGAGCAATTTCTGAGCGCATAGGCAGGAATAACCCCTGAGTGTCACTGGATGTGGTCAAAAAACAAAAAAATAGACCAAAAAAACAACCCACCAAACATTCAGATTTTAAAAAAAAGATAACTATAAACAAGACAAGACAACATTAGCTTATACCTAAGGGCATCAGCACCATATTTATGGATGATTGTAAGTGGATCTGGATAATTCTTTTTTCGTTTGCTCATTTTCTGGCCATCACTGTAAAAAAAAAAAAAAAGGGAAATGTCAACTAGGTTAAAAAAAAAATCACAGTTTATCTTTAGCAATGGCTATAGGCTAAAGGAAAAGGAATATATAAATGTAAATGGAATCAAAATAGAGCTAAGTCGCAACAATGTGGTTCATATTGTTCATATCTTGTTTTTGAGTTAATACAGAGAACTGATGCATGAATGTTAGGGAAAAGAGAACTTTGGAAGATGTGCAAGGATTGAAAAGGTCATTGGGGTCCACATTTATAAGAGAGAAACATTCAAACACAAATACTCTTGTCTAAAGGACAACTCTTTGTTGGTCAGCAGCTAAGATTAATTGGGCGCTAGGAGGTAACTCTACCTACTCAACAATGCAGAGGGGTTATTAACAAATAAGCTGAAGCTCTTAAGAGAAAAGAGTCATCTTGAAAGACCATCGTTAGCAAGGTTCCTATTATAGGGGAAACTTGAAATGACAAATCACACAGGTAAAACTGAGCAATTATCGGGGCATGAGGAGGAGGCTGGTCGAGCCTATAATGGGTTGCAGAAGCTTCCTTAATGTTGGTAGTCCTCTTGGACACGCAACACACATCTTCATCTTCATAGGTAACACTGTTGTAAAGCAACTGAGACCATGTAAAACAGCAGCTCTGAATGAGATGGGGCAGTGTCAGTAACTAGACTGTGAAAAAGAGACTATAGCTTTGGAAGATGTAGTCATTGAGGAAAATTGGACTAAGTCCACAAAGTATCTATTTTATATTCCCTCAAAAAGTTATCTCTTTCACCTTTTTTGCTTTTGCCTTTTAGGTTACACCCAGTAGCACTCAGGGGCCACTCCTGGCTCTACGCTCAGAAATCGCTCCTGGCAGGCTTGGGGGACCACATGGGATACTGGGATTTGAAACCCTCGTCCTTCTGCATGCAAGGCAAACGTCCTACCTCCATGCTATCTCTTTGGCCCCGTCTCTTTTACCTTTTACAAAATCTACTATTGATAGAAATTGCAATGAAGAAAAGAAAAAGAAGACCACTTGGGGCTAGATTACCTGGTAGAGAACTTGACCTGAAATATCATTTACTACCTGCATGACCTTAAGCTGAATTTGACCTAATTTCCCTGTACTTCAAATTCCTCAAATGTCCAAAGGATTAGAAAAAAGGATCTATTTCACATGATTCTGGGGAGTAATTTAATTAAGATGTGTAAATGATCAGAACCATGAAGCAGAATGACTATGGATATAATTTGGCTTACTTTCTTGCTTTAATTTACATGTTTACTTTTACAGACTAGAGGCCACTAAAGCAAAGGTAATAAAGGACTTCTCTATTGCCATATTAGAAACATCTAGAAATAATACCATCTTTATGTTACAAAGTGGCAAACAAAATTTTTAAAGTATACATAGTAAGTAAAATTTCTAAGCAAAAGTGCTGAACAAAATTCCTGATGATGCATCTTATCACTAGCTTTGTCACAGGACTCATTTAACCCAAGTACACCCCCAACTCTATCCTCCTGTAGTCTTTCAGAGTGGTCCTCCCTAAAACTACCCATGGGCAGAGGTGTCTAAGGACAGGAGATGGATGAGAAGAAAGAGCAAAGTATAACAGCAGAGGGAAGCAAATGTGGAACCAGAGCAGAAGGCAGATTTCCAAATTTCTTTGTTCCAGAGAAGTGATCAGGTCCCTGGGAAATAGCTGCTCCAAGCTTTCTTTCCTGGGCCCAAGAGCAGATCAGAGCTGAAGTGGCCATTATACACAGGAAGCACTTGCCTGGCAAGCACCAACCCATTCACAATCACGTTCTTGAATGCGGGTTGTCCAAAAAGAGCTGTAGCCAACACCAGCAGGGTGTAAAACCTGAAAGAAAACAAAACAGATATGGTACAATAAAAATCGTAAGAGTAGCACTGAAGCAATAGTACAGCAGGGTGTTTACTTGACAAGTGGAGGGCCCAGGTTCAATCCCTGGCATCCCATATGTTTGGCTGAGCACCTCCAAGAATGATCGCTGAGTACAGAGCAGGAGTAATATCCCTGAGAATTGCTGGGTGTGCCTCACAAAAACAAACAAACAAAAACAAAACAAAACCTCCCTACAAAAAAACAAACTATAGGGGCCGGGTGAGGTGGCGCCAAAGGTAAGGTGTCTGCCTTGCAAGCGCTAGCCAAAGAAGGACCGCAGTTCAATCCCTGGGTGTCCCATATGATCCCCCTAAGCCAGGGGCAATTTCTGAGTGCTTAGCCAGGAGGAAACCCTGAGCATCAAACAGGTGTGGCCCAAACAAACAAAAACAAACTATAAAAGCACTAACACCAGAAAACCACAGCTCATGTATTAGAATTTTCCCATTAGGTCAGTTTAATGTCTTGACCATCCGTTAGCAGTGGTCCTCAAACTACGGCCTGCGGGTCACATATTGTATTTGTTCCCGTTTTGTTTCTTCACATCAAAATAAGATGTATGCAGGTGCATAGGAATTTGTTCGTAATTTTTGTTTATACTATAGTCTGGCCCTGCAATGGTCTGAGGGACAGTGAACTGGGCCCCTGTTTAAAAAATTTGAGGACCCCTGCTTAGAGTGATGTGCTTGGGGTTTTATGTTTTTATTGTGGTGTAGGAACTGAATAAACCTCACACATGCAAAGCAGTGAGCTATATCTATCCAGAAAAATGGTTCATATACCTGTTTATACATTATATTTATCTGGGAAGGAACCACAGAACAATCTCACTGCCCACGCATGAATAATAGAGCTTTACTAGTTATAAAATTAAATGGGTTTGATCTCCAGCATCCCACATTGCCCCCACCAAGCATCGCCAGGAGTGATTCCTAAGTGCAGAGATAGAAGTAACTCGTGAGAACTTCTGGGTGTGCCCCCCCCCCCCAAAAAAAAAAGGAACTTTAGGGGCTGGAGCAATAGATGGTGTATATGGTGTTTGCCTTACACATGGCTGTTCAAAATTGATCCTAGTATCCCATATAGTTCCCCTGAGCCTGCCAGGAGTGATTTCTGAACACAGAGTCAGAAATAATCTGAATGTCTCAAAGTGTGGCCCAAAAAGCCAAAAAAAGAAAAAAAAAGCTTTATTTTATTTACAAACCATAAAGGCTTAGAGTGATGCAACTGACTCCATTGGCTAAGGACAGAAGTACAGGCACTGTCCTCAAGGATTTGGTACAGTGATACTGGCCATAAGAGTAGTTATCAGGGGCTGGAGAGATAGCATGAGGTAAGGCTTTTGCCTTGCATGCAGAAGGACGGTCGTTCGAATCCCAGCATATGGTCCCCCGAGCCTGCCAGGAGCTATTTCTGAACATAGAGCCAGGAATAACCCCTGAGCTCCTCCAGGTGTGACCCAATACTCAAAAAAGCGTAGCTATCAGGCAGTCTCAACATCTCCAAGAAATGCTTGGTTGATAATCAAAGGAGTGCATGGACTTTACGAGATCACTTAAGGCAGTCTTGTGCCAAAATATGCTGAGCACACATACGAAGCCCAAAAGTGGACCAGAAGAACACAAAAACATTTGTTCCATCAGAAGGTCTCTATCTTGTAGCTAATTTCCTCAGAACTTCACTGTATACTTACAGGCTGTCCCAGTAAGCCATATTTTCATGCATTCTCTCAACTCATTCTGTACCCCGAGAACATCCTTATAAGGAATACATTAATTATTAGCACAGAGACTAGATCCCACAGCCAACATGACACCTGATCAGACATTCCTTCCTTCAAAAACAGGTCAGGAGAAGCAGATTAAACCTGGGGTAAGAGGAGAGAGGCAGGGCATACTCAAAGATCCGGGGAACTAGAACCCACAGCCAGATGCTCTTTAGAGAGGAATGGCTGACTCAACGGAACCCTCCCCAACACGCACCTGGGAATGATTTCTACAGACATATTGAATGGAAGCTGAAAAATAGCAAATTCTGAAACACCAAAGCTGGAATTTCAGCTTGCAGTAACTAATGCAAATTAGAAAATGAAAATGACACCAATATTCCCTTGTCAAACACCCTTTTCATTCAAGAAGAGAGAAGTACTGCTTTAATTAAGGTACAACATTAAACCAATGCCAAAATTCTCCCAGTATGTTGTTTATTTGGTGAGGTGGTTTAGGCCATGTCTGGCTGTATTATTCAGGGCTTACTCCTGGCTCTAAGCTCAGGATCGCATCTGGCAGGGCTCAGGAAATTTTTATAATTTATAATTCTTTTTTTTTTTTTTTGTGGTTTTTGGGTCACACCCGGTAGTGCTCAGGGGTTACTCCTGGCTCCATGCTCAGAAATTGCTCCTGGCAGGCACGGGGGACCATATGGGGCACCGGGATTCGAACCGATGACCTTTTGCATGAAAGGCAAATGCCTTACCTCCATGCTATCTCCCGGGCCCCATAATTTATAATTCTTATAATGTTAATAATTTTATAATGCTAGTCACAACATCTGAAAATAATTAAGTTGCCTTAAAATCTATTTTTTTTTTTTTTTGGTTTTTGGGTCACACCCGGCAGCACTCAGGGGTCACTCCTGGC
>PVKC010046610.1:0-11201 GCA_004027635.1 Crocidura indochinensis
CTTTATCCATTTATCCGTCCACAGACACTTAGGTTGCTTTTAAGTTTTGTTTCTGTGACTAATATGCCACCAAACACAGGGGGTAGTTTTATGGTACTATTTTTTTTTGTTTGTTTTTGGGTCATACCAGGTGGTACTCAGGGGTTACTCCTGGCTTTATGCTCTGAAATCACTCCTGGTAAGCTCGGGGGACCATATGGGATGCCAGGAATCAAACCTGTGTTCGTCCTGGGTCAGCTTCATGCAAGGCAAACACCCTACCATTGTGCTATTGCTCCGGCCCCATATGGGACTACTTCTTTAACCTATTATCTATTGGAATTCTTTAATATCTAAATTAGAATAATTTTCCTCCATGTGAGTAGGGGGGATTTGCTGTGTTTTTGTGCTCTTCAAGAAAAATCATCTTAAGATAAATTTTTCATTTATTTATTTATTTTTGTTCTGGGGTCACCCCAGCAGTGATCTGAGTTACTTCTAGTGGGACCCAGGGTATCCTATGGGGATGCTGGAGATTGAACCTGGATTACACACGTACAAGACAAGAACCCTACCTCTCCAAGCACCAATAACTTTTTCTATGTGTTGTCCCTTGTAGCTGGTACACATTTTATTTAGAAATCCATTGGATGGTAAATTTTTAATTAGAAATTCCAGGGGAGAGACTCTCCGTGCAGAGAAAGGCATAGTAGGGTGGGTTTACTACTGGGTGAGAAGACTCCCTGGGTGTGAGGGGTTTCTCCTCCACTGCTCACACTTCCTGAGCTCAGGCTTTGCCTCTGAGCCCATTTCTTGCCTGATGAGCCAGTAAAGCCCAAGCTCAGCTTCACAAGGCACCATCTGATCCCCTCATCTTCCCCTTGAGTTACTAAGTACCTGAAGATTTGGTTTTCTGGTGATTTTTGTTCTTTCAGGATTTTCTTAAACTTTTTGCTCTTAGGTTTTCCTCAGTTCAGCCACACATTTATGACATTATTTTTATTTGTATTTTTTGTGTTCTTCCCCAGGAGCATTTTGTGGAGTCTATACTATCCTATTATTTGAAATGAGAGGACTTACTGGTACTTCTTTGTATAGATTTATACATCCCAGTGGCCCTTCTACATGAGGAAAGAAGGATGTCCCCCTGAATCTGTGAGATGTAATGTGTAGGGATGGGGGATGACTGACACCCAAGGTCTTCCTATAGAGGTCTGGTGTGGAGGGGGATACATGGGCAACTTTGAAATTGCATCTTGAATAAGAGTGTGGCTGCCCGAATTTCCTGGACCTTTTTGTTTTGGGGCCACACTGGTAGTATTTGGGGTCTTTTATTGGTTCTTTGCTCAGGAATCACTTCTAGAGGGACATAGGGGACCACACAAGGGTACTGGGGATTAAACTTGGGTTGGCCACTTGCAGGATAAGCACCTTACCTTCTGTACCATCTCTTTGTCTCTCCTGAAACTTAGTGTGATATTCAAATCTGACTTCACTGACTTGGGAGTTGATAGCTTAACTTCTGCATAGGGAAATTAATACTGTACCACCTGATAGGGCTTCTGGAAGGTTAAATGCAGACCTATACCTAGTGATATGCCCGGTGCACACCAGTATTAAATAAATATTGGAAACCAGGAGAGATAGCACAGCA
Source organism: Crocidura indochinensis (assembly GCA_004027635.1). NCBI lineage: Eukaryota > Metazoa > Chordata > Mammalia > Eulipotyphla > Soricidae > Crocidura > Crocidura indochinensis. The sequence goes on from PVKC010046610.1 coordinate 1,634, forward strand.
GTGTTTGCCTTGCAAGCAGTCGATCCAGGACCTAAGGTGGTTGGTTTGAATCCTGGTGTCCCATATGGTCCCCCATGCCTGCCAGGAGCTATTTCTGAGCAGATAGCCAGGAGTAACCCCTGAGCACTGCCAGGTGTGGCCCAAAAACCAAAAAACAATATTGGTTGCTTGATTTTATTATTTTTTTTCTTCTTTGATCTCCTTGTGGCTATAGAACTCCCCAATTGTGGCCAAAGGCTGTGACCTCTGCTCTTGAATCTGGGAACTCAGTTCATTGTTTAGTTGATCAATTTGGGGCATGTGTCTCCACCTTGCATCTAAACATATTTTTCATCTGCAAAATGCAGGGCTGGACAAAGTGGGATTTTCTCACCCTCAAAGCATGCAACTCTAGGGAAAGTGGCGTGAAAGGAAGATTATGCCTTGAGCACAGCTTTTGCCTAGCAGCCCTCAGCATAAAGCAGACAGTGCCAGCCAGGGCTGATCTAAAAAGACGCAAATTGGAACTGGGCACATATTTTCCCATAGGAATGGTTTTTAAGGGTTGGTTAGCTGTCCCAGGCTAGCTCATAAAATCAGTTTAATCCGTAAAAAAGCAGAAAGTGTGCATTTGCATTGGAAATGATATAAAACAATACTGTTACAATCCTAGTAATTAAACAAAACAGAAAAAACAATTCCATTGACTATAAACTCATTTTTAATTTATCTAGAATCCTGGTGCTTGAGAGAAACAAGTTTATGTGAAGAGGAGATGATATCTGGAACAGAATTGAGGGGAGTCCTCTTTGTGTGTGTGTGTGTGTGTGTGTGTGTGTGTGTGTGTGTGTGTATAGGGTCTGAGATAGAGGCGAATAGCTCAAACTCTTGAAATATCTGATTTTGGTTAAAATTTAAAGCGTCATCCCTTACCACTTCATCTTCCCTCAGATGGCACCCTTTCAAAGACTGAAAGGCTGACTACAGACTTCAGAAACCGGTGGCCCTCGGGTTATGTTGGGTCTATGCCATGCAGCATTTATTATTGAAAACATCTCTAGGAGCTCCAACTGACAACTAAGAATTGCATATATTTAAGATGTCTGATGAAAAGTTTTGGTCTACTGTGTGGCCTCAAAGAGTTGGCACATTAAACTACTGAGTAGATGAAGCAACCCAGTGTAGTTAGTGTGGTATGGCACACACACTAAATGGGCCATGCATATAAAAATCAGGGATGTAATACAGAACTTGCATGTTATCTCAAGGTTGTTTTTCATATGCTTCCTTCATTTTGTTGTTGTGACAATGGAGGTTCTGCCCATACTTATCTGTGGTACTCACACATTTGCTTAAATAGCTATTGTGAGGTGCACTTCTGATTGTGTGGCTCATGCAGTCATGGTGCTTTTCTTTGGTTCTGGTGCTTGCAGAATACACAAACACAATTGAGTTGGGGTACTCACACTGTGCTGTATACTTGGGAATTTTACTATGGTGGTCATGATACATTACTGGGAGTTCCAGTGCTCAAGCATCTTTTCCATTGCAATACTCATAATCACTGGGTTCAATGAAACCTTTGTTGTGCTGTTCACACACAACGGCTGGGTCTAGCCAAAGATCCCGGTGATGCCAGGGACCATAGACAGCAGAGTTGTCAGGACTATGCTCAGTGAAGACTGGAGATGCCAGGGATTGAACTCACAACCTCAACCATACAAGGCAAGAGCTTTAGTCACTGAGCTATATCTTAGCTTACCTTTAACAAAATTTTGTTTGGATTAGGGGAATACTATTGATTCTATGTTCAAGGGGTGGGTAACTTGCTTTGCTGGATCAAACTTGGCTCCTAACCTCTCCACAAGCTCTCTGGATCTAGAATAATTTGAAAAATTTGAAGTAAAATAGTTTTATTTAAAGAAATTTACTTAGAGAAATGTAAGGGGAGAGAGAGCATCTACTGAGTGCTGGAGAAATAGTACAGTAATTAAAGCACATGTCTTGCATGTGACTGACCCTAGTTCCGTGGCACCATCATTGCTTGGAATAGCCCTGGAAAGCCCCAAGCACTGCTGGGGTGATTCTGGTAATCCTTGACACTGCAGTGTCTGGGCAACACCAAATCCTTTGACCTTACACTGAGCTGCTTGACTGGTTAACAAAGAATTGCAGGGAGAATGCCCCAGCCCCAGTCTCCTGAGCACTGACCTGGAGCCACTAAGCAAAAAAAGGTATAGCATTGCTACCAGGATAGTGGTCAATACTAAAAAATACTTGTATTATACAATGATAGTGAACATTAATGAAAATATCTGTATTATAGCAGGATAGTGGACACTGCTGAAAAGCATCCACATTCTGCCAGGCTCTAGAGTACTCTACATTTGACAGCAGGTGACTGCTTGCCATACAGGATTTCATTTAAGGAAAGTATTTCTGGTTGGTCTTTAAATTTGACAACCCCTAGGTAATGTGATTTAATAAGAGGAAAGAGGTTAAAAAGAATTTAAGAAGCTTACCTTGCAATGACTGACCCAGATTCAATCCCAGGTATCCAAAAAGGTCTATTTATTCCTGATTTATTCCAAGCACAGAGCCAGAACCAAGATCTGAGCACTTTCAAGTGTAATTTAATCCACCCCCTTACAACAAATCAGAAAAGGTGCTTAAAAGAATGTGAGTACGGGGACTGAGAGATAGTATGTGGATTAAAATGTTTGCCTTGCATACTGATTTGAATCCCAGGCATTGCATATACTTCCCTGGGCATTGCTAGTAGTAATCCTTGAGTACAGAGTCCGGAGTAAGATCTGAGCATAGTATGTCATGGCCTCTTCCCCTCCCAGTAGAGAACCTGAGTGTAATTTCACCAAGAAGGCCATCTAATAGGGAATCAATAAAAATATGTGATATAAAGCATCAAGAGGAAAGGAACTGAAAGATGAATGCTCTAGTAGAAGTCTGGGAAAAGTTCTATCAGCATTTCCTTCTGTGGCCATCAGGTGGCTTCTCAGAACCTACACAGCTCAGTTGCCTTCTAGGTGGCTGGGAGAGGCAATCTATAAATGTCTAGTATTCTATGTAGACAAAACTTCAAAGTTCAGAACAGGATTCCAACCCTGTTTGGCTACTACTAGTCTCTGAACAAAATCCTGGGGTTCAAGAAAAATAGTGTGCCTAGGGCCAGGGATGTGACTCAAGTGATAGATAGTCTGGCATGAGTGAGGCCCCCTGTGTTAGATACCTGACCTCACATGGCCATCAAATGCCAGTGGGCTGGTCATGATGTCCCTAAGCTCCACAGGGAAAAGAAAAGTATGTGGTATGTGCCTGTATTTATGATGTAAGCGCAAATTGGCTGTGGCTTTGCTATTCTTCTGATAAGTGCCATGAGCTAGCTGACCTTGGTAGACAATTCTCCTCCACCACATTCTTCCTGGTGAGACTGCCAAGCTGTGCTAGTTGTAGATTCCCTATATTCCTCACCCATGTCTCTCCACTAGGAGCTGCCTTTGGATCTTTTGCTCTCTCTGTGTGCTGATGGTTTCTGAAATGCTGCAGCATGCTTGGACTCCTCAGGTGTTAGCGTGTACTCGACCTGGAGAGCTGTAATCTGGCAGCCCATCCCACATGTGAAGAAGCAATCTCAGGCATGGGTGTGGGGCTTTCAGGACAATAAGCTCCAACTGCTTCTGGCATATGGGATGGCAGCCTGAACATTGAGAAATACCACCCTGGAGACAGGCAGGAAACAGCTGGGATTTATGAAAGCCTGTAACATATAGGGCAGGGTTGATATCTTGGGCCTATTCCTTTCCTCAGTTTCCCTATTGGTAGGACAAAAGATATGATGGATGTATCTCCCAGCACTGTGGTAGAAGTTCCTCCATTTTGCATCTGTGTCAGTGACTCCCAACTGTGGGTATTTATGCCTCTTTTCAGGACCACTTCTAATGCGGTTGTGGGGTGCTTGTCTCCTGGGGGCTCTGAGGTTTTCTTCCTGTGGCTCTTGGAAAACACATTTCCTCAGCATTGGTGACAGTTGCTGAGGAAGAGCCTAGAGGGAAGAGTTCAGAGGGCCAGGGAGATTCTGGACAGAGTAGGTACAGCAGGGCTGAGCAGAGCTGCAGGGTGCTGCCAGACCTTTCTCTGGGCTAAACTCATGGAGCAGGGTTTGGTGGGTAATGTGCTGATTAATACTGAATTAATTAGAGTAGATTTGGACATGGAGCCCTAAGGGACCAATCACAAATCACACCAATCACAATGACACAAGACCACAAATCTGGGTCTAGATGGTTGGCCTGGTGTCCTTAGAAGAAGGGATGAGAGGCCAGAGCGATAGCATAATGGTAGGGGATTTGTCTTGCGTGTGACTGATCTAGGACAGACCTTGATCCAGTGTCCCATATGGTCCCCCGAGCCAGGAGCTATTTCTGAGCGCATAGCCAGGAGTAACCCGTGAGCGTAACAGGTTATGGCCCAAAAATAAAAAAAATAAAAAAAAAAAGAAGGAATGAGACTGCTGCTTGAGCATAGAGAACAGATGAAAAGTCTCTTGAGGAGGCAGTGACAAGAGCATTGTCTGACAGCGGAGGCGGTGGCTCACCCAGAAAGTCTTACTACAACTTTATCTTGGTCTTTGAGCCACTAAGGCAGTGAGAAAGTGAGTGTTTGTAGCTTCTGGTGCTGTTGCAATGCTGTGCTTCCTTGCTTGTGCGGAGATGGGAGGGAGAAGCACATGCCCATTCATTCTAGCAGTCTACACCGCAGACTCAGGTCCAAGGAATCTTCTAGTGTCTGCTGCAGGTGACACATGGTTCCTGGGGCAGGTTTTTCCTGACTTGTTCCAAGTTTCTCAAGAGCCTCCATCCAATTCATACTGTAAGGCACAAGTTCTTAATCTTTCAACCCTGGGTTTGGTACTTTAATTGATTCTCTTCCCCAAGTTGTTATATTTTGGCATCAAATGATAAAAGCCCGAGAGGGTGGGTGCTATTTGGGTGCTTCTGCATGCTCACGAATGAAGAGAGAATCTCTGTGTGGGTCTGTCTAAGTGATGTGAGTCCTGATATGAGTATAAATGAGTGAGGCAGAGGGGGTTCTAGGAGTTTGAGATCATATATGCTTCTCCACATAGAAAGACTTTCTTGGAGCCCAGCACTATGGGTGGGACAACGGTCCACAGGTCAGCAGATATCTCAGACTGGTGAGACTTCTCTCACTCTCTTCTGACTGTCCCTCCCTCCTTCTCCCCAGCTTCTCCTCCCCACCCCTCCACCCCCCACAGCCTACTCATTCAGAAGCCAAGGGAGGAAGAATTCTCTGCCAGCCTTAGCCCCCAGAATTGTTGATTTTTTTCCCTTTGTTTTTCCCCCCAGGGACCTGAGCTGGGCCATCATGGCTTCACTACTTGTTTATGAACCATGAAATGAATAAACAATACACTGTAGATTCTCAGTACAAGGAATGAGGTGTCTTGTGAGACCTCCGGAAGCATTCTACCTGTGTTTAGTCAGCTGGACTGATGGGAGGATAGAGACAAACTGACATTTGGCAAGGCCCTGTGGGCAGTGCCAGCACCCAGGGTTGGTGATGGAGAAAGGGAAAGGAGGCTTGGTGGAAGTGGAAAGTGATCCTCTCCAGTGATTTCTATGCCCTGAACAGCCACTGTGATGCCAGACATCATGTTGGGTGCTGGGGCCAAAGTCAGAGCCAAGCTGATAGTTAATTTTCTCACTGGGCCCATGACCTCATTTCATCATTGAACATCTGTGTAAGGACTGAATGAAACACAGAGCAGAAACAGGGTTTACAAGCTGCAGAGTGCTGTAGTTTCTCTAGTGCAGAAAGCCAAGGATTGTTGTAAGAAAGGGGTTTCCTCTTCCAACTTACTATCTGCAGTCTGCCTGGCAGCCCCCTAGTGCATCATGTCCCCTGCCTTGCCTTTCTCCTTGCTAGCTAATTGGGGAGGCTCTCTGGGCCTGATTTATGCAGACACTCACACGTTCTCCTACTGAACATTATTCTAATCAGACACCTCATTATTGGAAGCCTGCCTCCTCGGGCCGCCTGGACAGGGTTATTACAGGATATTATACAGACCATTTGCATGGCCACCTCCAGGTCATTTCCATCACTTTAAGCTACTTACAGGCCCATTTTCTTCCCCATAATATTTGCCTAATTCGATTACTTCACAGCCTTAGCTGGCTCAAAATGGAATCAGAAGGAACACCTGGAAGCAAAGAGGACTGGGTTCAGACACACCCTCAGTGCTTTAGAGCTCACCTGATCCCAGGTAACTGTTAGTACCAGTCATAACTACTCATACAGATTCTGGGCGGGGGAGACCCATGTGCCTGGTGAGGGAGGTATGTGCTGGGAAAAGGCAGCTGTGGGTAGATAGGTCAGTATTTTACAGTTGGAAGTGACACCAGGTAGCCCTTTACAATGAAACCCGTGAACAGTATTTCTCTTTCCCTCTGCTTGGCTTTAGGATCAAATTGATTCCTCCTCACTGAGCAAAGCCCCAGAAGGAGGATGGGAGGTAGATGAGGTCCAAAGAATGGAATCATAAAAGTTGACATGACATTTTTATCCAAGCTGGAAAAACAGCGGTGCTTTACATTGGACAATAGAGTTATAAAGGGATTATACTTTGATTTATTTGTATTTTTCAACTTTCCAAAATGATCAGATATTATTCTTGCAATAATAAACACTTTTAAAATGTCTACCAATCTCTTTTGCTGGAGCCAAGTGTTGTAGAGGATGGAAACAGCATCTTCACATGTACAAGCTTGTGAACCAAATTCTTTTTTTTTTTTCTTTGGCTCACACCTGGCAGTGTTCAGAAGTTACTCTGGGCTTTATGCTCAGAAATCACTCCTGGCAGACTCGGGACCATATGGGATGCCAGAATTCGAACCACTGACCTTCTACACACAAGGCAAACCCCTTACCTCCATGCTATTTCTCCAGCCCCATGTGGACCAAATTCTACTTTGTGTTTAGATGCAAAGTCACTTTCAAATCCCCTTGCTGATCAGGGACTTATTTTCTGACTCTAGAAGGGCCTCGAAGATCCTTGCTGGGCTCCTTGCATCTGGATTATGGTGTTTTATAGGATAATTCTGCACCTCCCTGTCCCTCCACCTGCTGCCTCAGAGATTGCCCTGCTCATCTTTGTGTTCTCTGTAGAGTACGGCCCTGTTCAGGTGAGAGTCAACACTTTCCAGTCACCATTCTTTTGAGTCCAATGCTGTGAGATTTGTCTTGACTGCTTCTCATCTATAGACTTGGAGAGGGAATCTTGGGCCTCAAAGAAACCAAGGATGAGAGATAAGACCCCTCTGATTCTTGGGGACCCTTTCCAAGCTGTACCTGGACAGAGTGTGCCTGTGATTCCGAAAGGAGCATGACACAAGATGGTGGACTGAGGAGCTTGTCAAGGTACCAGGATGGACTAACACTTGGTGCCTTTGCCCCATTTTTGGAATGTATACTCCCAATCCCAGGGCGTTGGGGCAGCTTTCAAGAGGGAGAGGGACCCTCAGGTCATGACAAAGATTGATTTGCTTTTTGTCAGTATTGGAGAATGGAAACTAGTAGTCAAGTTTAGTTGGATTTAGACAAATGGGTCAAGTGACATTTCTTTCCAGAGTGTTGTGGAATAAATTCATACTTGTTATATTGGGTTACAGCAAACATTTTCATCTTTGTCAGTCTAGTAGGCAAAAACTATGTTTTCCAAGGCAAGAGGATTTCTTTTTATTTATCTTTTTTTCTTTTTGATTTTTGGGCCACACCTAGCAGTGCTCAAAGGTTACTCCTGGCTCTGTGCTCAGAAATTGCTCCTGGTAGGCTCAGGGGACCATGTGAGATGCTTGGAATTAAACCGGGGTTCGTCCTGGGTTGACTGTGTACAAGAAAAACACCCTACCACTGTCTGCCAAGAGGAATTCTGTTCAAGGAGACAATTGTGAGGGGAGTCACCACATATTTTGGTCCATACCATAAAACCAATTAGATGCTGATTCTGACCCCAGCCCTACTGGGTCATGGAGAAAGCTCACATTTGAGCTTGCTGCCATCTGTGGCCTTTAACTTATAAACTTTGTACCCATGGGCATGACTGATCCCAACCTTAAAGCACTGAAATGCTTATTTTGTTATTGAAAATATTCCAAGAATACACAAAGAAAAATGTCAATAATATGAAGAACATTTATTTATCTGTCATTCAGATTTGCCAAATTTTAACATTTGTCATATTTTACTCACTTTTTTTGGGTTTTGGGCCATAGACAACAGTGGTCATGGCTTACTCCTGATGAGGGGTCATCCCTGGCAATGTTTGGGGAACCATGTGTGGTGATTGAGATTAAACCCGGGTCAACTGCATGCAAGGTAGTTAGCTACTCTATTTTGTCAATGGCTCTTCACATATTAAAAAATTATATATTACAAATACAATAGAAGTTTCCTAAATACTCTTTTCCAAACCTATTGTTCCATCTTCCCCAGATAACTACTCTAGTGAGTTTATATCCTACTCATAATTAAAATGTATGTGACAGGGCTGGAGTGATAGCATAGCAGTAGGACATTTGCCTTACATGCTGCCAACCCAGGAAGGACCCTGGTTTGATCCCGGATATCCCATATAGTCCACTGAGCCTGCCAGGGGTGATTTCTGAGCATAGAGTCAGGAGTAACCCCTGAGCACTGCTGGGTGTGGCCCCAAAACCAAATATAAAACAAAATAAAATTAAATGTATGTTGGGGCCCAGGAGATAGCATGGAGGTAAGGCGTTTGCCTGTCATGCGAAAGGTCATCAGTTTGAATCCTGGTGCCCCATATGGTCCCCCGTGCCTGCCAGGAGCAATTTCTGAGCATGGAGCCAGGAGTAACCCCTGAGCCTGCTGGGTGTGACCCAAAAACCAAAAACAAAAACCAAAAAACAAAAAAACAAAAAAATTAAATGTATGTGACATATATATGCCCATAAACTGTCTGGACCCATCAACATATTAAACTGTTCTTATATACCTATTATAGTTCTGTTTTACTCATTTTAGTTGTTGCATAATACTCACTCTATAATATATAAAGCTTACTTGTTCTTTCTTTTGTTAAAGGAAATTGAATTTTTCCCCCAAAATGATTTTCATTGTTACTCTCAGGCACTTAAGAACTAATTTATATGAGAAGACATGCACTCCTTTTGCCACAGAGGGGACTTTTTTGCGTCTCCAGGAGCTGAATGGCAGGTCTTGCAGCATGTGCACCTTCTGGTCTACAAAGCTATGCTCACTTGTTTCATATGTCCTCCACGAATTGGATAATAACCCATCGGCACTTGACATCGTAAGAATGAACTCAGGGGGCCCGGGAGATAGCATGGAGGTAAGGCGTTTGCCTTTCATGCAAAAGGTCATCGGTTCGAATCCCGGTGCCCCATATGGTCCCCCGTGCCTGCCAGGAGCAATTTCTGAGCATGGAGCCAGGAGTAACCCCTGAGCACTGCCGGGTGTGACCCAAAAACCAAAAAAAAAAAAAAAAAAAAAAAAAAAAAAAAAA
>PVKC010046611.1:0-11183 GCA_004027635.1 Crocidura indochinensis
GCAGTGGATAAGGAAAGAGAAGAGACAAAATTGAAACAATCAGTAAGATTCCATTTTCATGATCCATTCACTGAGTGATATTCCTGGGAAACTGCTTTATATAAATTTGTTTCCTTCCATTGCCACTCTTCACCTTCCTACTGTGTGTATCACTGCTAAGAAGTTAGCACACCATGTATTTGAGAACTTAGTGCATAATTTAATAAGAAACAGGCAATTTGCATTCTACAGTTGTCTTCTTGATTCTTCATGAACTCAGTATAATAATGACTTATTTTTGGAGTAGTTGCAATTAAAAATAATAATCCATAAAATAGACATTTGTTCTACATTTTCCTCTAATAAATATGGCTTTTGAATGGTTGTATATTTCCCCATTTTTGAAGATTTGTTTAGTTAAACTATTGCTATAAAATATAATAACTTGTCCAACTTCCTATGCTACACCATAGAATTTAACTTAGCAAAGAGTTCTTGCTAATGGATGCCCCTAGCTAATTAGAAAGATAACTCCATGGCCATATACCAGTGACTCAGAAAATCCGCCTCAACTATTTTTTTAAGTAAATTATTGGTTTGAGAACACACATCCTATTTTGAGGGCTAAATTCCCCTTTCCTAGAATAAAATCCTCAGAAATCTATACTGATGTTAGATTTTGGTTGAGCTTTTATATTTTATACATAATATAGCCTTTGTCATATAAACCACATCTAAAGAAGAGTTTCAAAAAGTTACCATTCTATTTTTATCTGTGAAAGTTAAAACATCACATAATTATTATAAAGCAATTTAAAGAATAAACTTACTGTGAATATGTATTCTGCACGTAAAGTGACAGATAAGAAATGTTTCTTAGAAATTGAACCATATCAAGCATATCTCATTGCACATAAAATTTTTCCATTATAAAGCTATGCTAAAGCCAAGTGTTGTTTTGAAACTTGCTGGTTTATCTGTACCAAAAGTTCATATGCTCCTATCTTAAGTTTTCCTAAAGTAGGCAGATCCATGCTGTTAAGCACATTGCAAATCTGGGGAGAAAAAATGTGTATTCTCACAATATTGCTTACATAAATATCAAGTATGGTGCTATATAGTACAGAGAAATTGCTATGCAGTGTAGGTATGCAAATTCATCAAAATATAAGATCTACTTTTAGTCTCTAGAACTTTCAAAGAAACGGATGACATTAAGTATAGCTTAAAGAACCCAGTGACCTATTTAGTTAAAACATTCTAATCAAATACAGTACCAATACAGATTTTGACAAATAAAATATGGAATCCTATGACTATATATAATACACATATATATATAATATAATACCTACTGAACTTAACTTGACCTAAAATGTGATGCTCTTTTCTAAATAAGCAGGTCCAAAATAGACTGTTTCACTCAAGATTAAATGTGACAAAGAGTCAAATTTTTCTTATATCTTATTTTGTTTCACATGCATTCTAGTTGAGGAGAGGTAGAAATGGGCATATAGGAAGTTAAAGGGGAAAAATAATGAGAAATAAAGACAGGAGAAGACATGAACAGCTCAAATTGCTCTAGTAAAAAGTGGAATGACAGACAAAAAAAAAAGAATCCAAAATTGTTCCACATCCAGCAGTTCATGTGATTTCTAATTTTGGAAAACCTGGAATCATGTCTTCTTTCTGTAGTGAAATCTCTTCACACTCTGAGGCTCCTAACAGAAACCTTCTGGAAGGTATGACTATTCATATATTGCTCTCAGATGTTCCTGCAAAACATTCTGTAATTTTAATTAGACCTTCCTACTCATGAAGATAGATACCAGAACTTTTTAAATACTATTTAAGAGAAGATTCCTAAGAAACTGTTTTAGTCTGATGTCATAGTTTAGGGGCAATACCCATGTAAAAATCTTGCTTCACATCTTACCCTCCCATCTGAGCACTTTTGAGATTCCATATATTATGTTATAAGCAAATTATTCATATTAAATTTGAAACATAAAGTCACTATTTGTTCCTGCAGAATATAATTCCTGTTTATTTATGAAATAAACACCCTAAGCAATGTATTTGGAATATCATCTAGACTTTCCTACTTGTCATATGCCCTTGAGCAAAACATTTAAACTATCTTTACCTGACATCTAGCCACTTACAGAAGCTATGAAATGATTATAATATTTATCTCATATTTATTATAGTATGTTACAGAGCTATGAAATGATTATAATATTGATCTCATATTTATTGAGTATAAAATATTACTCAGAAAAATGCAGCAATGTGGTAATAACAAAATGAATATTAGCTATGTTGATAATCATAAAGTATATTCAAATATTGACTTATTTTAGTCTGTACTATGAGCCCCATAAATGGCAACAACACCTCTGTGCTAGGTAGGGAGACGTGGCCATAGAACTTTATTATTTAAAAGTACATATCAAGTAGGTGTGAAACATTTAAGGATTAACTTATTTACTGCTAACACTAATTAGATTAAATTTATCCAGCATGAAAAGTATACAGGCTATTTGATTGCAGTAGCTTCATCCAATTTGCTTATGTAACACAAGATTTATCCAATTGTATATAGATAATATGTATTGCTGAATGAGTTAAATAACTTAACAAGCAGCAGAGCACATGCAACAGAAGTAGAAACAGTCTTGTTTATCAGAATATTTTTAGCTTTTCAACAGATTGGGACAACTCAGACACTCAACATATTTAGGTAAGAGCACACTTAACTAATAATAAATAATGATTCCTTCAAACAGACTCTGTGAATAAACAAAATCTCTAAAGCAAATTAGTGTCCAAATTTCTTAGCACCCATGATCAAGTAAAGCTAACAGAGCATAAGAATTGTGAAACTTATTTTAACAAATATGATTGGTATAAACGTGAGTTATGAATGCTCTTAGATAACTTTTAGTCAAGTTTAGGGAACTACCATAAAGCTGATAAAAACAAGTCCTTTGCTTTCAAAAATTTCAAAGTACAAACTATATGGTGACCCATAGACTGAATATGCTAAGAATAAAGAAAAAATGAATACCCTCATCCAGTTTTACTCTTCTAAAAAATGAACATTGGACTCCGTAGCAACAAATACCAGCTTCCAACTTCCTTTCTGATGTCTCCAAATTCACAGGCTCTTAATTCTCTCAAGCAGAAAATAACTTATTTTCTCTGCGCTGTTATCTTTCTTTTTCATTTCAGTCTGCGACTTCTTGAGCAATATGCTACATAATTGACCACAAAAGAAAAGGAGGAAGGGAACTATGAATAGCTAGAAGCTTTGGATTAAATTGGACTGGTGATTACATGTGGATAGTTTCTGGGCAACAGAGTTCGTTTCAGGGCCCTTGTTTAAGGAGTTAAGTTACTTGCCAAGTGGTTTTTAGATGTGAAGGGAGAAAAACAGATTTTATTTTCAAAACACACTAAAGATAAAAATGAATCATGGGGACAAAGACGATTCAAGTTTCTATGATTTCTATGTATGGCAGTAAAACAAGAAATCAGTGAACTCTGTGAGTATGTAACAGGTTTTGAGACACTTAGGTATGTATTGCAATAACAAGAGAATGAGTGTAGGACATAAAAATGCTCACTGATAAAACAAACTATGTCATGAATCTCTTTCATGCTCTTTCTTACACCCACATATATACACACATCATTGGTTTTGGGATTAAAACAATATATAAATATTTATTACTCTATCATAAAATGTGTATGTTTTTAATTATTTATATCCTATGACTCTGAAGTCAATTTTATACCTCTGTAGATATTTTTATGTTGTCAGGTCAGTTGGCTGACTTTAACCAAAAAAATTGAATAAGAAACAATAATTGTTCTACTTTTTAATTTTTTTAGTAGCATCAGTCCAAACTATCAGGGTTTGTTACTTTGGCCTGGATTCTAGAATAAAGATGTATAGAGGAGAATTTACATGTAATTTTAGTAACAAAAAATATATTTAAAATGTGCTGAATACGTATTGCACATCTATACATCTTGATAAATCAAAATCAAATATATATATATATATATATTTGGTTTTTGGGTCACACCCGGCAGTGCTCAGGGGTTACTCCTGGCTCCATGCTCAGAAATTGCTCCTGGCAGGCACGGGGGACCATATGGGGCACCGGGATTCGAACCAATGACCTTTTGCATGAAAGGCAAACGCCTTACCTCCATGCTATCTCCTGGGCCCCAAAATCTAAATTAATTTAATTTTTCTTTACTGTTTTAAAAAATATTTTAAAGGTTTTCTTCTGCTGCTTATGTGGAATAACTCTTAAAAGAGAACTGAAATTACATGTTATATAGATCGTTCTCAAGTCTCATTAGCTGTGTTGCATTCTACACAGTATTCACTTATTTACTTCTTTCATCTACCCAGAAGATTTAAACTCTCTTGACTCATAATATTCTCTCTCATTAAAACAATCTCAATATCTATTCCAAATTTTACTTTCCCTAAAATATAAATGTTATATCACTTAAAATTTTTAAAATCCTAACCCTTCTTTCTCTGTCTTTTCTCAGCACTCAAAAATTATGCTGGGGCGATAGCATGGAGGTAAGGTGTTTCCCTTCATGCAGAATGTCATTGGTTTGAATCCTGGCATCTCATATGGTCCCCAGACGCCTGCCAGGAGCAATTTCTGAGAATGTAGCCAGGAGTAACCCCTGAGCGCTGCCGGGTGTGACCCAAAAACCATAAAAAATTATGCTTTACTTAATCATCACCAGTGCATTTATTTTTGCCACATATGACACTAGATTTATTTGAAAGAAAACTATACAAGTGTTAGATAGATATCTTTAGATCACTATGCACCTATAAGATAGCCTGTAATGTAATAGATGACTACTAAATATTTCAAAACTCATGGATAAATAAGTGATTGAATGATACTTAATATTATTTTATTATTACTTCTTTCCTGATGGCAGCTTATTTTTTAATATTGCTAAATGAATTGAATGGAAGAGAAAAAATAGTGGATTTCAATGTGTTGATTTTGCTCTGAAATTAAAATATTAGTGATCCACTATTGTGGCAGTTATAATAAAAGGATTTCTTCTATTTATGAATAAAAATATTAGGCGCATACTCTACTGTACTATCTCACTTGGGAATTATTCACCTAGTTTAAATTTGATTTTCTCATTAGTAATGACATGTATGTATCTCACTGGATATTGTGAATTTTTACATTTTTATTTGAAGCATGTGGTTGAAAAGTTATTCATAGTTGAGTTTCACTGCCACAATTATTTTTGCCTATTTTTCAGAATGACATCACCTTAACCCCATTAGGATGGTTTTATTTTCATCTATAAGGCTAATATGATTGCAAGTTTTTATTTGTCATTTCTTCATGCTGTAATGTAGAATATAAATAAACCTCCTGGCCGTCAGCCAAGTGATGCTAATTTTGTTTCTGAAAAAGTTGTGAACTTTTTTTATTTAAAATTATAAATATCTCTTAAATTTATAAGTAGGTAATCCAGGTTTAAAATACTACTCAATTATAAATTTGTTATTGGATCCTAATTCTGTCACGCTTTCTTAGTTTCAGTTTTCTCATCTCTTAAATGAGATTGGAAAAGGAGAAAAATAATGGATTATTTTACATTATACCTGGGAAATAATTCAAGTAAATTTACTAAATTATTTAGAACTTAAAAAAAGTTTGATATTCACAGGGCCAGAGCGATAGCACAGCGGTTGGGCTTTTGCCTTGCATGATGCAGATCAAAGATGGATCTTGGTTCAATCCCCTGGTGTCCCATATGGTCCCCTGAGCCAGGAGCGATTTCTAAACAGATAGCCAGGAGTAACACCTGAGTGTCACAGGGTATGGTCCAAAAAGCTAAAAAAAAAAAAAAAGTTTGATATTCAGATTTGGATTTAAAAAAAATAGCACATAGGGGGAAAAAACAACTTTAGTAAAATACAAACTGAAATTTGTTTTATAAAAGCTATAAAATCAGGGGTCAGAGAGGTGGCACAGACAGTAGGGCCTTGCCCGGGCTAACCTAGAAAGGACTGTGGTTCCATCCCCAGCATCTTATTTGGTTCCCCTAGCCAGGGGTGATTTCTGAGCGCATAGCCAGGAATAAGCCCTTAGTGTCACCGGGTGTGACCCAAAAACAAAATAAACAAACAAAAGTTATGAAGTAGATGGACTTACCTTGGTTTATTTTTATTTGGTTGGTTTGGGGCTACACATAATTATGCTCAATGGTTACTTCTGCTTCTGTGCTCAAGAATTACTCTTTGTGATGCTTGGTGGAACTATATGGGAAGCCAGGGATTGAACCCATGCTTGCCATGTGTAGAACTACGTGGGCACCCTATCCTCTGTACTATAGTTCTGGCCCCTTAGGCTGGAATTTCAACTCAACATTTTATTATTATATGATCTGACAAATTGTTTTACTGATATGAGCTTCAGTTTTCTTATTTATTAGAGAAGAATAAATTGCCCTATGTATAGATTTATTTTAAGTAAACAGGTTCTGAAGAGATATACAGTGGGTAGGGTACCTGCCTTTACTTGTGGACAACCATGATTCAATTTTGACACCACTTGTTGCTTGAATTCTACAGGAGTGATCCTTGAAGAAAGATTCTGGAGTAATCCTGAAAAATGATGGGCAGGTCACAAACTCAAATATGAAAAGGGAAAGTCTAGAGCAGTGGTTGGCAACCTGCGGCTTTCGAGTCATATGTGGCTTTTTACACTGTTAATTTGACTCTTCTGTGTGCCGGGCAGACAGCTGCTCCAGGAGTCAGGACACTACTCCTCTGTCAGTGCGTGCTCTGTGTGCAGCCCCTGTAGCCAGCTCCAAGAGTGTAAGATGATACCCACCTAAACTAAGGTGTTCCCCCAACGTCATCCTTTCTTCACCTCTTCCTTTGATATGTAAAAGCCCACTGAATATGTACTTTTGTCTCTCTCTTGACCTGAGAAAATGAACAATGTCTGCCAAATACACAAGCTTAGCTACCCATTCCTTCTCCAACTGAGCTGTACAAAGTCAGAGTTCTGCTCTCACAGGAACTGCACTACTTCTTCCCTCTTGCCTACAAGGCGAGAGAGCACCCTTCCCTAACCAGCCACTTCACTTCTTCATGGAAAAGATGCTAGTAGTGCGCATCCATACTCTCACCCAGGGTGGTGAATAGCCTGGATTTGGTCACAATTGTGAATTTCACAAATTATATTTACTGTGTCATCTGTCACAGAGTTTAGTTAAACAGGGAGTTTTTTAATCCAGTCTATCATACAATGAATGGATATAATGTATGGGTGTGCCACTTCTGTTTCTTGTGACTACACAAAAATACTGAGCCATGCACAGTGCATCATCTGTACATACATCAACACATCAGATTATTATTCTGAGTGAAATGAGTCAGAAGGAGAGGTGTAGACACAGAATAATCATTTTTGGCATAGAATAATAATAAATGGCAATATGGTAATAATATCTAGAGAAAATAGGAATGAGGGACAGGAGGATTAGTCCATGATAGGAAGCTTGCCATAGAAAATGGTGAGCTCAGTTAGAATAGAGAAAGGCACATTATGACATTGATAGTTGAAACATATCACTCTGGACAAGAACTGGATGCTAAAAATGGGTAAGTGACATGCATGGTACCCTTTAATTAACAATATTGCAAACCATGATGTCATAAAGGAAATTTTGCAAACCTCAGTGTCATAAAGGAAAAGAGAAAGAGCAAAAAAACAAAAAGACTGCCCTGACATAGACAGAGGAGGGTGCAGAGGAAGGAAACAAGGGACATTGGTGGTGGGGAAAGTGCACTGGTGATTCTATGGTTGAAACTCAAGTATGAATAATTCTGTAACAAATGTGCTTAAATAAAAATGATTTTTAAAATGTTTCAGGCACTTTATTATAATTCCTTTATGATATATCATATGCCTTTAACAAAGTGCCGTTTTTGTTTTTGTGTGTATTTTAGTTTGGTTTCTTGCAGCACACACTAAAGTATCAATAGATTTTTTTCCTTTCAGTGAAATCACTACTTTTCTCTGGAACACTGTCCTTGCTTTTAAATATTGCTAAAAAGGTTTTTCTCTTTTACCTGTTTCATCTCTATGTTGTAGGGTTTCAAATTTTCAGCACATTTTGATTATCAAGAGAAAACATTTTGAAACATTTTGCTTACTTATTATCAGAAATCAAAGCATTTTTCCTAGAGAAGGGTGTTCACTATCCAGAATTAACAAATAATCAGTGGATTCAAAAACTGTATTTCATGGTGGATGTTACTTCACATCTAAATCAGCTTAATCATAAACTACAGGGGGAAGCAAACATAATTTTTTCAATGTTAAAAGTAGAAGTTATGGGAGCCGGGAGGTGGCGCAGGAGGTAAGGTGCCTGCTGCCTTACCTAGGACGGACCACGGTTCGATCCCCCAGTTCCCATATGGCCCCCCGTGCCTGCCAGGAGCAACTTCTGAGTGCATAGCCAGGAGTAATCCCTGAGTGTCACTGGGTGTGGCCCAAAAACAAAAAAAAAGTAGAAGTTATTTCGTTTGAAGACAAATTATCTGTTTTTGCTCAAGATTTTGACAGAGAAATTTTGATTAACCTTCCAAGCCTGTTGCGACATCACCAAGAAAATAATTCTGATATTGACTTTACCTATTTTAAAACAGCACTTTTAAATATGAGGGAAGCTTTTCTCAAGAGGTTTCAGGATTTCAGAAACAGCAAAGCGATGTTGGCCTTTGTTAAAAAACCTCTGGATTCCTCTGTAATGAAATTAAATTTTTCTCCCTTTAATATCGACATTGACAACTTTGAAATGCAATTTCTGGATTTAAAAAACAAAGAACTGTGGAGATGGAAATTTGAATGTCTTTGTGCTAATTTAGAAAGATTGGAGAAACACAAATGTGAACTTAGTTCACAGCACAAGTGATCTGCTTTGAAAGACCTGGAAAAGGAAGATATGTTGATTCTTAACACCTGAAATAGTATTCCTGACTCATAATCAACTAAAAAAAGCTAGCGTTTGCTGTTCGTTCCTTGTTCGGGTCTATATATTTATGCAAACAATCATTTTCAAGCATGAATCTTATCAAGAGTAAATTGAGAAATCATCTCATTGCTGAGAACCTGGAATCATGCCTAAAATTAAAAAAACAACAACAACAACAACATACAAACCTGACTTAAACTATCCAAGGAAATGAAAGGCCAATGTTCACATTAGTGTTTGTGACTTTGTCAGTCATTGTCAAGATGTAATTTTCTCTACATTGTAAGGCAAATTTTACAGAATTTAATGTTATCAATAAATAATAATCGTTCTAAAGTTTTTGTTTATAGTTGTGTTATTTGTATCTTCCCGACCTATGTGGATAATTGCATGCAGAATATTCTCAATAAAAACTTGTTGAAACTAAAAACATCCTATGTATTTTCGGTTTTAAAAATGTGGTTCTCAGGGCCAGAGAGATAGCATGGAGGTAAGGTGTTTGTCTCTCATGCAGAAGGTTGGTGGTTCGAATCCCAGCATCCTATATGGTCCCCTGAGCCTGCCAGGAGATATTTGTGAGCATAGATCCAGGAGTAACCCCTGAGTGCTGCAAAAACAAAACAAAACAAAACAAAAAACACAAAACACTAAAACAAAACAAAACAAACAAGCAAACAAAAAACAATGTGGCTCTCAAAGTAAATTTCAATAGTGGTTTTGGTGAGATTTGGCTCAGATAAAAAAAAAAAGGTTGCCGACCACTGGTCTTGAGCATTCTTAACTCAGTCTATGATTGCTTTCCTCAAGTTGTTCAAATCAAATTTTATGGGTTATCGTTGACTTCCTTCCTTCCTCACTCATTTCTCTCATTCATGTCTTGCATCTCATAATGAGAACTATAGGTATATTTTTTCTGTTTGTTTTGAAGCCACAACTGACTTACGCAGGGCTTCTCCTTTCCCCGTGATCCAGAACCACTCCTGACGGTATTAGGGGTGCCAGGGATGGAACCAAGGCTTGTTTCATGCAAGGCACAGATATGGCACACTATATCTTGATGTAACCATTCTGTAAAATCTTCACTGGAGTATTTAATATTTAACTACTAATAACAAGCATGAATTAGTAATAGTTATTATGCTACTGATGTTCACAATATAATTAATATTTGGAGCTTATATATCAGACTCTCAGTTATGTTATTTAATCCTCATGAAAAATTATGAAGTAGATATAATTTTTATTCATTCTATACAGATAAAGAAATTGAAAGACAAAGTTAAATTATATTCCTAAATCTATAGATTCAGAATGTGAAGATTTGGTAATTAGCATCTTGTCTTTATAAGTTGAGCTTGTGATGACCTAAGATTTGAATCCTAAAAAGTTGGACAATTTTAGATTTTATTGAGATAGCATTTTATTCATAAGAATGTGCAGGCTTACAATGTTTACATTGTACTCCTTTGGGTGTACAATGTATCACAATTCATCCATATCTAGAATGCCTTTAATATCCTTTAATTAGTCTATTGGACCCAATACATCCACTATAGTAAACTGAATTCTGTAACCTGAGTTTAAAAGCTTGTTTCATTTGGACATTATATATTCACTTAAAATGTTTTGTAGTCCACCTGTAAGTATGATTACCTGGTATTCTCTCCTTTTTATTAATCATTTCACATAGCATCACCCCAGGCTATCATATTACAAGAAACAATAGAAATGATTTTGTTTTTTTCCTAAGGAATTATTTGAATGCTACTGGGTATATATTCTATATTTTGGTGTGTGTGTGTGTGTGTGTGTGTGTGTTTAGTATTTTTGTGTGTGAAGGGCACACCTAGATAGAAATATTTAGTCTTTTCCTGGCTCTAAGGGATCCCGCCTGGGAGTATTTGAAGAATAATATATGGTACTTGGGTTGGAATTCGGACCAGTAGTGCACAAACCAAGTGCCTTATTTGCTGTTATGTTCTCCAAGTCAGTCTATTATATCTTTTTTAGCCACTTATCTATTGTGGAACAACTGATTTGCTTCCATATTGTTACCCAGAACACTTTCTAAATATCTCCAAGAATTTACTTTCCCATTTAAACAAAGATGGTGGGTTTCATTTTTGGTTTTAATTATTCTA
>PVKC010046612.1:0-11218 GCA_004027635.1 Crocidura indochinensis
CAAGACTTTGGCATGGCTTAAAGAGTTTAGGAAATCTTCCCTCAAAGGCAATGATAGAGCTAGACAAATATGTCAAAGACCAATGGCATATACCAACTTGAGGACCGTTGGCTCAAGCAAGTTCACTAAATTTCAGAATCTCAAGATAGGGAACATCTGTAGCACAACCACCCATTTCCCTCCAAATTCTTATTGGAGAAATTGTAATTGGGTGACTGGACTTAGACTCTATCTGGAGCAGAATGTAGAAAATTGAATGCCTCAGGACTTTGTTGAAAACATTGGTTATTCAGAGACAACTAAAGAGAATCTTGGAAAGTTGTTGCATGTGCCTGGTGGTCAGAAAGGGGCGCACAAGACTGCACACACATGTTGAGATTCTGTGAGATCCCAAAGCAAAAGATAAAACAGATGTATAGCCTTGAGAATCTTGAATGAATTCTCCATAACACACTGAGCTCCCTCAACAAAGGTTGGATTCACTAGCTTGAGAAGTGGCTCATCACCTCAGTCTTAATTCCAAATCTCTGGCCAATAACTGGCATATTTCTAGCATAAAAAAATCGGGGTCAGGGGGAATGTATATGATAAGGAAGGTGATTCTAAAGTTAATATAGAAAGGCAAAGGAAGACATCAGTCAAGCTAATTTTGGAAATGTACAAAATAGTTTAGGCAAAATGGAGCCATTTGTGGAGTCATAAAATGGAGCACTGACCATACTCTGCTCCCTGATGAATCATCTCAATATTGCACGAAGTCAACCATGAGACCTCATATTGCAGGAATCCACTGGATATGAAGTGGTCAGAGAAGCAAATCTATAGAGATGTAAATTAGTTACTTGCCTGAGGTGAAGGGAGCTGAGGAACCAGAAAGGAGAGAGTATCCAGCTTGGAGGACAAGGTTACTCTAGAGAGCATGTGAATGAAGAAGCATGGGGGTAGGGGGTGATGTGGTGGTACATGGACAAATCTACATTTGGACTGAGCGCAGAGGAAGAGTGGCTTAGAATGCCTGCCTTGTAAGTATTTGATCACAAGTTCAAATCCCCAGGTCATCCTTGGTGGTATTGCAAAACTGTCCCTGCCTTCAGTGCAGCCAGGTCCTATCTGAGCACCACAGAAAGCTGCAGGTTCCCAGAGCGCCGCCCCACAAATGCTGTGGGAGCATCGCGTGTGTGCCAGTGCGACCCCTGGTGGGCCTCATCAGCAACAACAATAAAGACCTGGGTTGTGGTTGGTGATGTTCACAGATCCTGCCAATTTACTAAGAAGGCTGCATACTCTGCGTAAACCAGAGTTTCACTGGAAGATTGAGGGAGTAAGTGGAGTATTTCTAAGCCGGCTTCCCCAGCATGCTCTTTTCTTTCTGGTTCTCTTCTGGATAAGCTCAGTATCAGCTGGGGAGAAAGAAGGAAGTGGGCATCAGAACACAAGACTCAATTCTGATATCCTGGGGCATATTCTTAGAATGTGGATTAAGAAAAATCCTTTCTTCCTCTCTCCTGTACCCTGCATCTTTACCAGTTTGAATTGGTAGTGTCCCAATCTGGTTTGTATTTCTTTAAATTGTGGTAAGAACTATCAGCGAGATCTTATCTCTTGGGGATGGAACTGATAGTACATCAGGTGAGGTGCTTGCAATTCATGAGGCTGACCTGAGCTTGATCCCTGGCACCACCTATGGGGTCTCCCCACCCCATGCCAGAAGTGATCTGTTAAGGGCAGGGCCAGAATAAGAGCAAGAAGGGAGTAATGCAAATGTAAAGGACAAAGAGATCAGCTCTCTAAAAGTCATATCGCTAATGCAATAGTGTGCCATATCACTGATCAGTACTAACAGAAGACTGTCAACATGAGCATTAAGCTATATCTTTGATCGCTGGCTCTAATTCTCTTATATGACTGACACTAAATACTCTTTGAATTAACTACACCCCATCTCTTTCAGCTCACAGCAAATGTCATTCTCCTGTTGGCTTCTGAGTTTGACTATTTCCACTCTCTCCTATAAATGGAACCAGGAGTGCTTGTCCTTCTGTCACTTCCTAAATGGTCCTGTATGAAACAAGAGCCCTCTTCCAGTATGGATTTTTCTGTAAATTGAGGAAACATGTTGTCAAGCTGAGTGAAGCTGATTCTCAAATTGGGGTTCTGGAGTACCAAGGGCAGGCAAGATTCTTTTATCTCTTTGTTTTCTGTCACAGGAAAAGATAAGACCCCAACCCGGAGACCTGATTGAGATCTTTCGCATTGGCTATGAGCATTGGGCCATCTATATGGAAGATGATTGTGTGGTTCACCTAGCTCCCCCAAGTAAGAGTGGGTGCACTATCAAAATATTGATACTATTAAAGTTGGCAGGGCAAATAGAAGTGTGTAGGCTGTTATTGTATTCCTTGACTGCTCCCCTTAGCAGTCGGCCATCCCCAAAGCATTACTGGACCTTATGGAACTTATTGGGTCATAGAATTTGGTCTCTTGTCTACCCCACATCATCGAGTCTCCCCTTACCCCACAAGAGCAATGTGAAGTGTTTCCCAGATGTTTACACACTTGTCACTTTATCCTGCTGTCCCAAATGCTGTGTCTAACTTCATTATCCCCCTTGACCTTCCTATCCCCTTTGAACCCTGATTTTCATCTTGTTGTTCACACTTTTCACCCTGTCTGAGGATGCTTTACCCTCCAGCCTTCAAAGGAGGCTGAATGTAAAGTGGAGTGAATTTTCAGGGGAGATTAAATGGGGAGGAGGTTGTGACAACAAATGATTACAGTATAGAGTGAGAAAGAATTTAAAAGGGAGGGAAATCCAGAGGCTCCAAAGAGAAGCAGTTCCTCCAGCAATTTAAGGGTTGCTTAGGCAGTGTAGAACACCTCTAGTGCAAAGAGAACATTATTCGAGATTATTCAAGAAGACTGGGATCCACTGAGACACCAATCTCACTTGATCAAACAGAGATACGAAATGATCAAAATGAGAGACTTGATTGAGGAAAGAGATTACTAGCTAGTGATCAATTACCAGCTAGTTATCAATGGCTAGGAGGGGAAGGAAAGTAACAGAACTGTCCTCACATGCTGTCCCGTGGCTCCCTAGTTTGTTTGGTTTTTGGTTTTTGGTCACACCTGGCAGTGCTCAGAGGTTCTCCTGGCTCTATGCTCAGAAGTCACTCCTGGCAGACTCGGGGGACCATATGGGATACCAGGATTTGAACCACTGTCCTGCATGCAAGACAAATAAAATGCCTTATCTCCATGCTCTCTCTCTGGCCCCATGGCTCCTCAGTTTTAAAAAGTGAGTTGGACCTTCTGGTTGCTTCAGGTCCAGTTTGGTCCACGTACACACATTTATTCTCTCTACTGCATGTGCTCAAGAAACACTGGCCAGTTAGCAGGATGTATGTGTCTGTTTGCTGGAGCCCCTCCCCACCATCAGTTCTAAGTTTTATTTCAGAGCATCCTGCTATGAGAAAGCCTAGAACAGAGGTTAATTTGATGCAGGGAACCTGCAGGGAACCATAGAACTGATGCCCCCAGCACTTCCTTAATGGAAAATCCAGGTATTTGCTCCCTCACTTCCCTTTCTTTGCAGCTCCCCGATGTTTGTGTCTCTTCTGGCCCCCAGGTGAGGATTTCCAGGTGGGCAGCATCACGTCCATCTTCAGCAACCAGGCAGTGGTCAAATACAGCCGACTGGAGGATGTGCTGCATGGCTGCTCCTGGAAGGTGAACAACAAATTGGACAGCACCTACCTGCCACTGCCCGTGGACAAGATCATCCAGCGCACCAAAGAGATGATCAACCAAATAGTGCAATACAACCTGCTTGAGGGCAACTGTGAGCACTTTGTCAACGGCCTCCGATACGGTGTGCGAAGGAGCCAGCAGGTTGGTACCTACCCAGCTTCTTTGGGGCTGTTCTCTCCCTAGTGATGAGAATGGCCACCGCAGGTGCTTCACCGTGAAGATCAAGTGTAACTCCTTGAAGTCTTAGTCTTCAGAAGACCAGATGGCCTCTGGGACCTTTGAAATGTTGTCTCCACTCTAAATGTATGATCAAACCATGTCATTTACACAAGGATAAAGTCATCTCCTGATGCATTTCCCAGATCATGTCCTCTCTCTGTCAAATGGCACATGTCTTGGTTTCTTCCATGAAGGAGAGGATCCCTCAGCTCTGTTAACAAAGGAGAGATAGAAAGGGTCCTTGGCAAATTAGTAATACGGTACAGGGAGGTTCCACCCAGGCCAAAAAGATCTTACCGTCCTTGCTCAAGACATGGTTATTTTATTTACAGTCTTTTGCTTCCTCGACAAAATAGGTAAAGTATGTAAATGGTTTATGGCTGAAGTTGCAGACTTGAAGACCATGTGGTCCACAGGCTGTTTTGGCTTGGATGAATCCTAATTTCCTGTTGGTTTGACTTGCTAACATTAAATATACAAGTGGTAGATACAAATCATCTGAATTCTTAGTATCTCCAAAACCAACAGATTGATCAAGCCATTGTTCCTCACAGTTTCTCTGCCTGACACCATGGGGAGGGGGGCAGTAATGACTTCCCCTTTAAATAGGAATGCAGGATGGGCTGCCACCTGCCTGTTTTCCTTGGGTTACCTGCTTGACCTGTGCATATGGGATCTGAGTTTGTGAGCCCTGCCTTGCTTGATGAGTTAAACATGGTACAGTGTGTATGAGGGAGGATTTTGAATGCCTTGAATATTTGTGGCAATTTAACATTTGTTAACATTTATTTGTTCTTTAAATTCCCTGAGGTGAGCAGGGGAGCATACTCTTGTCTCTATAATAAATAGAAAAGAGAATCAACAGTTAAAGATGTTAACTTCTTTTTATCTATGTTCCTTATGTTCTCTTAACTGGGCTCACATCCCACTGCTTCTTTAGGAGCTTAGGAGACCCTTCTTGCCACGCTTTTGACTTTCTGAGACTCCTAACTTTGTTCTCTGTCCTTTCCTGGTCTGTACCCCTTTCTTTGAAGCCATGCTCATGCTGGGGGATGTTGGTGGACTCTGAGGTGAGAGAGATCCCATATGTTAGCAGAAGATCCCCCCAATCTTAAGGATGAGGGAGAGACTAGAGAAGAGTTTACTTAGAACCCTGAGTCTAGAAGCTCAAAGGCCCAGGTCCAGTTCTAAGTCCAAACTTGAATTCCTTGGCTTTGATTGGGTTCCAGGGAGTACCTTGTATGTTTTGGGGAGGACCTCAGAGACTATACTTCTCTAAGGAGCACCCCTGGACCAAGTACATCTGAATGAGGAAGGAGACCCAACATCTGATGGCTTCCCAGGGTGGAATATTGTGAAATTGGCAAGGAGTACCATAGGCCAATCTTGTCTACATTTCATGTAACTTTCAGGCCTTTGGAGCTAGGCTAGTGCAGATACCTGCCTCCTTTTGCAGTCTTCAAGCTGGCAGGCTTTTGAAGCCATGTGTTTGAGGCAGGGTGAGTGGGCGTGAGACTGAGGGTCAGTCTAGCCACCCCATTGAGTGTCTCGGGCTTGTCTGCTTTGCAGGTGGAACACATCCTGATGGAAGGAGCCAAGGCAGCAGGATCCATTATTTCTGCCATCGCAGATAGCATCAGCTCCAAATCTGTAACTGCCAGAAGATGCTGAAAACTCCAAAGTGGAGGGAGATAACTCTTGACATCAATCCAATGAATGTGCCTCCTGTCTACCCTTTGCCTTCCTCTCTCAATTGGCCCCATGTAAGAAAATTATGAGCTTGGAAGAATCTAGCCTGTATCCAATAACTTCTCTGGAAATACATCCAATATATGTGATCAGAGACTCTCCTGGGCTCTGAGGCTGGAAAGGGTTGGTCTATGGTCCAGTAGGCATCTACTAAGCTTCGCCAGGTTTTCTAGATGATTGACTCTGTGGGGAGTGAGCCTGGTTTAGTTATTAGTCTGAGCATAGTCTGTGATGCTTGATTACCATCCTGGAATACCACTCCTTGAATTCAGTTATAAACTCAACAGAATGTGTTTAGCTTAACCCCCCCCCCAAATTTACCCCCATCCTGCCCTCTAAGGCTCACAGAATAACTCAGGAGAAGATTCCAGGTAAACCTGGAAATCACTGTTCAAGGCCAGTTATGCCTCAACCTAGGAGGACATTGCCCAAGAAATATTTTCCTTTGAATATGATGTACTTCCTTTCATTTTCAGTGTTAAATGCCCATCCCATTTTTGGGCCACACCCATTTGATGCTCAGGGATTATTCCTGGCTAAGTGCTCAGAAATTGCCCCTGGCTTGAGGGGACCGTATGGGACACTGGGGGATCGAACCGGGGTCGAGATCTTTCCTTGGCTAGCACTTGCAAGGCAAACACCTTACCTCTAGCGTCACCTCACCACCCCCCCCCCCTTATTTTTTTTTAGACGAAACCGATCAAGACCAATTGATCTGGCTTGTCTACCTGAATATTTTCTACCAGAGTATTCTAAAACTCTCGTATTTCTGAGAACAATTTCAAATAACACTGAATAAGGAAGAGGAAGAGGTGATTTTTTTTGCATTTTGAAGAACAGTTTGTTCAAAGATGGGAGGGCTCAAATTAGGACCAAAAGTTTTTAGAGCCATCAGGGAGCTGAAAACAGTCAAGGCAGCGAGAGAGCGTTTCGAAAAGAGAAGGATGGAATCACGGGAGCCTAAACCTCCAGGTAGGGTTTCCTCTAGGCTTTCTTCCCTATTTGGAGAAAATAGACCTGCTTCTCTACTTTTTCATCCCTTCCTGCATTGTTCTTTTCTTAGGCACTCAATTTGGATTCCCCTCCTGTTCCCCAGCACTGTGCGAGTGCTTTTCTAGGAAGTTCCTCCATCTGCCCTGCCCCCATGGACTTCTCTTTTGGCTTTGCATGTGAGTGCTGGCATTCCTCCATATCACTTTTCT
Source organism: Crocidura indochinensis (assembly GCA_004027635.1). Taxonomy (NCBI): domain Eukaryota; kingdom Metazoa; phylum Chordata; class Mammalia; order Eulipotyphla; family Soricidae; genus Crocidura; species Crocidura indochinensis. The sequence continues at coordinate 6,921 of PVKC010046612.1, forward strand.
TGTTTCCACAAACACCTCTCCTCCCCGCATCAGCCATGTTCTTAGACCTATCCCTGCTGTACTTCATTCTGTGGTCTACTTGAGACTTACAGTGAGGCAGCATGCAAAACGAGGAGTTGTTTATAAGAAATATTCCTCTTTATTTTTTTAAGCATCAGACCAGCTCTGTTCTGTATCAGTGAACCCTTTCTGAAGATGACTTTGAACCCATATATCATGTTAGTCTTCAAACAGGTGTTAGATTAATGGACATCTCTCCCCTAAGCAGGGGATGGTTATTACTTCTTAGCCAAGGACACCTCCATCTCTTGCTTATGCTTGGAAGAGAAAGATTCATTTCTGGTTTTTCTCTGGTTTGAATTCAGTAAGGTAAAGAAACCTTCCTCCAGGAACACATCAGAATTTAATCATTAGTCCTCCAACAAGCGTTGAATGGCTTCCCCCAATCTTTGCCTGAACCTGTGAGCAGTGATGAGGAGTGGCAGTGAGAACTGTGTGTCAGTTGAGAGAACACCAGACACAATGGAATCTGGTGCATAGACCTTTTCCTGTACTATGATGGCTTCTTGTGTGATGCTTCCAAGCTACCCAGAATCCTACCAACTCTGAAATGTACATCTCACATTTTGTAGAAGGGGGCAAATATTTCTACACTTGATCTTAGCCAAAAGGCCGAGAAGCGATGGGGCAAAAATTTCTTACCCCCGCTAAGCAAAACCCCACAATACATGCATACACACACGCGCGTGCGCACACACACACACACACACACACACTCACACTCACACACTCAGTTGTAGTAGTTTCTGTATTCTCTATATGGACCATTTGGGTGAACCTTTTCCATCTTGGTCAAGTAGTTTACACCTCCATTCTTCTAGGGTTGTCCAGGGAGATTCTAAGGAAATGGCACCCATCACAACCATCTCCAGAATATGCATATCAGCTGGTAATTTGTGTGTGCCTTCACAAACAAAAGTCTTTAACCCTTTTCTCTTGAAAAAGGGTGAGCTGGGTACAATGGTGAAATGTTTTTACTTGGCATGTCATTAGGAAAGTCAGAAACTTGGATGTTCTGTGTTCCTTTACTGGCAGAGAGACAGTAGATATTCGTTAGTCAAAAAGTGACTACACATAATTTAGTATGTACACAATTACAAAATGTCTGATTTCTGGAAGCATGGAGTAGCCCCTGCAGAAATAATAATCAATACAGGATCTGATTGACTAGATAGCTGGGAGTGGGGTGCATGAAGTGGAAAACATATCTGTTGGGAATCCCAACTGAAAAATGGGGGAGATGAACCTCACCACATGGCAGGTCAGAAGCCCAGGAGTGAAATGGGCAAAGGGGGGCCCCTTGTAATACTAGTAGAAACAAACTCCCTCCCCTCAGTTTCTTTTAAGATATTTCATTTGTTGTTTCCAAGCCTTGTGTTGGGAAGAGAAGTGAAGGCAGGTGTCAGGGAGGATAAGCAGAGGATATAAGATGATTCAGCTTTGAAGGATGTCTTCAGTTTCTTCTAGCCATGATTCATGGAGGGGAGACTAGCTAACTAGCGTTATTTCAGATTCATGCCCTTTTGGAAAACTTTGGAAGCAAACTGTATTTCCTGAAGTCATGAGGTAGAACTCATCCAAATAAAAATAAGATTTTATTTTTTTTTAAAAAATGGGGAAAGATGAGGGAATACACTCAGTGATGCTCAGGACTAACTCTTAGCTCTGTGCTCAGGATCATTCCTAGCAGTTTGGGGTGTGCTGGGGATTGAACCTGTGTTGGCCGTGAACAAGGCAAGTGTCTTACTTGCTGTATTATCAAAAGGGTAAGCATTCAAGGAATGCTTTTTGCTAATATTTTTGTCATGGATATTCTAGAATGCTCAATATAAGGGAAGTGAAAATTGGACACATAGTCCCCTTCTGATGATCATATGCGTTCCCCCTATGCTGTGGTTGTTGGGGCTTATCAATTTAGTTATCAATTTAGTCAAAACAATTGATGTTACTAAGCAAGGGCAGATAGACCATTTATCAAAGCTGAGTTGCCACTGATGGGCCCACGCTGCAGTGGTCCATGGGGCCTTCCAGGAAAGACTGAAAAAATAGTTCAGTCCTTTTTAATAGAGGGCCTATGGCAAATCTCTAATCCAGGAATTGAGAGAGAAAGAGGGAGAGAGAGAGAGAGATAGGTTTGGGACCAGGATAAAGTCAGATTGAGGACCAGGTAAAAGGAACAGGTATATACTACAAAGTAAAAAGAATACAGCTGATAGTAGTCAAAGGCCTTCCCAAATCATGGAGCAAAGCTGTAGCCAGGAGTAGAAACACTTTGGTCAAAGTTCTGCTTTAACTTGATTTTTCCAACCTCCAACACCTCTGCATGGGGATAGTGTGGTGTTTATAGATCCAGGCAGCCAATTATAATGAAGGCATTTCTTAAAGGTGTGGATCTCTTTTATGGCTGAAGCTGGACTACTTTTTGGAAAATAAATGTAGGTAGGACAAGAGCCCATCAAGCTTAGAAGTCAATACAGTGGCACTGACATTTGGGAAAAGACTTTATTTTAGGAATGACCAGCAAATAAATATGAGTCTTAGGCTCATACCTGTCTTCTTTGTCTTCTATGATATGGTTGGAGAATTTTTGTAAGATAAGGAAAGATAGATATGGATAAAGTTGACTGGTAGTCTTCTTGAGCACAGATTTTCCTTGCTGTGGAACATTTCGTTTTTAGGATAGGTTCTGGTTGACAAGTTAATAGGTTCAACCCTATTTTCCAAAGGGGTCCTCTGCTACCTCCATTTTTTGCTGGCTGCATATCTGGTTTCATATCCTGCATAAAACTCAATCTTCTATTGGAGATAGCAGTAATTGAGGGCCAAGGAAAAAAACCAGCTCTCCCCCATTTCCAGTCTAGGTCTGATATGTCCTAATTTGTTTGGCTTTATAAAAAGTTATACAGAATCCACGAAAGACTATTGGGCTATTGGTTGGTTCTTGACATGGTAGTTTGGTAATTCAGATGGTGGCATTTGCTAGATTAAATGTAAAAAGAAGAGTTTTCCACAAACCAAAGCCACAAATTCCTTGCCTTTTATTGTCTCTACCTGAACTGTGAGCATTTTTTTCAGGGCACTTCTCAGAGATGAAAAGACAAGGAACCTGGGATTCAGTGGATTTTTTTTCCACGCATAGTTTCAAGCCATTACCAGCAGAACCTACTGCCTTCAGTCTCCTCTCATAGCCATCCAGCTCTCCCCATAAATATCCCAGTCTTAACTACTCTCTCATTTGGTAGTTGGGTGAGTAGGGGATTTCATCAGTGACATCATCACCCCTTAAAGATCTAGTAACATAGTTATGATGTCTGGATCCCTCCCTGCCTGTGTAGAAACAGATTAAACATGGAGCTACTCTAGGTGAAGCAAGGCTTCATGTAAGCAATCAATGGCTCTGACCAGCTCTTCCCATGCTCTGCCAACATAAGAAGAAAATTAAGAATAATGACCACAACCTCAGGAGCATTTATGGAGGGTCCTAGTGTTCAGACATTGTTTGAAAGGCGCTGGAGCCTTCTCTCACCTGGGTCTCTATGTGCCCATTTCCAGTATCGCCATGATAGACTTTGTAGTTCCTTAAACAGATTTCCACCCCCCCACCGCCACCCCCACCACAACTCAATCTAATCAACCAGCTTTATTTAGTGCTTTGCTTGGGTGATCATAGATAGTAGTCTAGTCTTCAAATGATGAAATCAGACAAACTAAATCCAAACTCACTGAAAAAGGGTCAAAGAGAAAACCAAGGACAAACAGGCTGATTCATGCCTACTGAGGAGGAGGCATTTCCATGAGGAAAACGAGGCATCATTCATGTTTTAGTTAACATGCTAGTCAGAGAGCCAGTTTCGATGAATGCTATAATTGGGTCTTGTTTCCCTTAACATGATTAGAGAGTGATGAGTGAAACAAGCCTTAATACATTTTTATAACATTTTGTCCATTTTTAATATGACAAAAAGAGCTCATCAGAGTACTGAATTGGCATTGATCACAGCCAGTCCCCACCCCTTTTTTTGAAGATAGTCAGAGATGGGCATCCTTAATATCAATATCAAAGTGACCTTACCTAAGGTATGGTCAGATTGAGGGCCAAGTAAAAGGAACAGGTATATGATATAAAGGAAAAAAATACAGCTGATGGTAGTCAAAGGTCTGCCCAAATCATAGAGAAAAACTGTATTTAACTGTATTTAACTTGATTCTTTCAACTTCCAATACCTCTCCATGGGGTG
>PVKC010046613.1:0-11205 GCA_004027635.1 Crocidura indochinensis
TTTTTTTTTTTTTTTTTTTTTTTTTTTTTTTTTTTTTTTTTTTTTTTTTTTTTTTTTTTTTTTTTTTTTTTTTTTTTTTGGTTTTTGGTTTTTGGGCCACACACGGTGATGCTCAGGCGTTACTCCTGGCTATGTGCTCAGAAGTTACTCCTGGCTTGGGGGACCATATGGGAAACTGGGGGATCGAACCGCAGTTCATCCTAGGCTAGCGCAGGCAAGGCAGGTACCACCGTCTGGCTCCCTCTACTTTACTTTTAATTTTTTTTTTAATTTTATTTTACTAGGCACTATCCTTATTGCTGCTTCAAGGGCAATTTGCAATGCTGAATTTGAATTCTGGGCCTTTACATATGCTCAACATGTGCTCAAAGTTGGGTCATGTCCCTGACCCCGCAAATTAAGCTTGATATCATTTTATCCCTTTTTTTTTGTTTGTATTTTTGGTTTTTGGGTCACACCTGATAGCACTCAGGGGTTAATCCTGACTTTATGCTCAGAAATTGCTCCTGGCAGGCTTGGGGGACCATACGGGATGCAGGGTTCAAACCACCGTCTTTCTGTATGCAAGGCAAATGCCTTACCTCCATGCTATTTCTCCGCCCCCTAAGATAATTTTTTTTATATTGTGTGTGTGTGTGTGTGTGTGTGTGTGTGTGTGTGTGTGTGTGTGGTGTCTGTGTACGTACGTGTACATATACTTATTTCTTGGTAAATTGGGTAAGCAAGGTAATTGCTCTTCTATGCCTTTTGGCCCTTTCAATTTTGTTGAAGAGACATCACTGTTATTCCAGGGTTTAAAAGCCATTGCATTGTATTCACATAACAATGCACATGTATTTAATGCATTTATTGGCAGAATTGGTTTAATTTTTAGCTCTAGAGCATTATTCTATCTAAAATCTAAGCCTATGTGAGGCATAATATACAGGGAGTACGACATGCTGGTAGTTAACCAGATGTGAATTGAGATTGTTATGGGAAGGCCAAGGTCATAGGTATGGACCCCAAAAGACTGGAGAAAGCTAATTATGATACAAAAATTTATTTTTTTCTGATTTTTTTTTTTGGGGGGGGTCACACCCAGCATCGCTCAGGAATTCCTCCTGGCTCTACGCTCAGAAATCGCTCCTGGCAGGCTCAGGGGACCTTAGGGGGAATCCGGGATTTGAAGCATCATCCTTCTGCATTCAAGGCCAATGCCCCACCTTATGCTATCTTTCCAGCCCCTCTGTTTTGTTTTTAATTTTTTAATTTTGAGTGGATCTCTTCAGCCATGTTCAGGAGCTTAGGGACCACTCCCACTGATACTCATCTCCACAATATGGGCCTGGTGGTGGCTTAAAGCTAGGGCCTGGTAATGCTTATCTGCATAGAGGTGGTGGGGGCCCCCAGGGCCACTCCCAGAGGTGTTGGAGATCAAACTAACAGCCTTGCATGCCAGGTATGCACTCCACCCCTTTGAGCTATCTCCCTGGCCCTGAATTCTTGTTTTGTAGTTATATCTTAAAAGTATCACAGTGCTAAGCTACCTTGTCCCACTTGTCTATTTTCTACTTAGAGGTTAATTTTTTTCATGTCCAGTTGGATGTGTAGGTACAGACAGGTGTTCTGAATAGGAACAGGCCTAGATCAGTGATGGAAAAGTCCTATATTATAATTACACTAAAATATCAGTTATTACATGCAGCTTTGAGTGCTTGAAATGTGCCTAATGTAACCAAGGAATTTAAATTTTAATTTATTTAAATAATTAAAATGTTAAGGATTAAAGTTTGTGTGCCAATTGGCTACCGTCTTAGACAGAGGTAAAGTTTGAAGTTGTCACTGAACCTTGTTTTAAATGAGTAATGATAGAATTTGAGAAAATCCAATAATTGGGAGTTTAAAAATTATTGATTTCTTTTCAAGCAAAATTAACTTTGGCGTGTGTGCAGTCATGGGGCCAAGTAAGTAAAACAATTCCCAAACGGTAATCTCACTGATGAGATATCATATGGGTTTTGTATTTGCTAATGTATGTAAGAAGAAAGGTGGAAAAAGGAAACCATTGATAACATCCTGGGCCAGCACTCTTGTTAAATTGGATACTTGTCTGTCCTGTTGACGCTCAGATGGTGATAGGAAAGTCTGATAGGTACCCATGGACAGTTTTCTCTGCTCACTGATTAAGATTGGAGAATGATCTCTCTCCCTTCATCTAGAACGTCCGTCTATCCATTTAATTTTCAGTTCTAAATAGAGTATAGTTAAGGTAATTTTAAAATGAAACCAGTAGCTAAAATAATTAGCTAAATCAGCAAGATTGAAATGTAATTTTCCTTATTAATCCTTCGGGGTTGGATTAAAGTTCTTTGTTTTAGAAAACAAAGTGTATAACTGGGAAATTTTCTATGTAAAATTAGTTTTTAAATTGGTATGCATCTAAGAAACTCGATGGAATTAATAAATGTGATACTTGAAAAAATTATTTTCCTGGACTCTTGAAACTGACTCTTGATTTCAGTTTGTCTAAGTATATGAAATGATTTTTAAAGATAGAAATTTTGTCATATTACTTGTCTACTAGGCATCTTTTTTCTCTGACACCGTGCCTCTCCTTTCTACCATTGCTCACAACTAATCAACTCTGGATGCTTTTGATTTTTCTGACTGTGCGTGGGCATTGAATGAAGTTCCTCTAGTGAGAAGAGTGAGCACACGGGACTCGTGACTTTATGTACTCCAACAATAGAGCTTTTATGGCATTGGAGGTGGTTAAAAAAGCTCGAAGTAGCTCTTAAACATGGCATCTCTGTGTTGCCTTTTTTTCCCCCCCTTGTATTCTCATCGCTGCCAGGAGTGCATCAGGCCTGTAATTTCCTGTGCTCAGAATCCCCCATCTTTCTGCAGCTCCAAGCTTTGTGTCCTATAGCCTGTGACTCTGTGCTAACAAATCGCTATTGTCCAGTGGGGCGAATGGTGGCTGGAACTGAAGAATTGCTGTCTGGTTTCTATTCAAATCCAGGTAGTGAGATATATGAATGGACTTTTCGAATCGTCATGTGAATAACATCTGCTCGGCACGAAGGCTCAAAGCCACGCTAGGGAAGATTAACTCCTAGGCTGACTAGTAACATCCTTTGTGGAAGGAGATAGAAGACCATTTTCTTCACAGTTAATTTTACATTTCATTCCCCAAAAGTAGAGTTGCCCATTTAATTATTTGGTGCCTTTCTCTCAAGTATTGGTGTTTCTGTTGATAATAAGCAAGTTTGGGAACACGCTATTATTTTTTCACTTAGAACACTTATTTTCTGTCAAAAGTTTTCTGTGTTCACTTATCTTTATATACATATATGTATGTATGTATGTATGTATGTATATAGTATATCCCAAAAATAAGAGAGAGAGAGCTATTCTAAGCAGCCAACCCTTTAAAATTCTTTCCAACCATTGAAGGAAAAACCATCTTTCATTGCTTATTATCTGAAAATTTCTCCCAGAGGCAAATTCTACGCAAAGTAAAATCGAAAACTTCGAATGCAATATGTTAGCAAAACAAAACGAACCTCCTTTAAATTAGGCACCAACTTAAGCCTTTGTAAGTACAGCAGAATCAAGACTTTTCAAGAACCATATTTAAAAGCTAGACTATAATTCACAATATTCTTTCATCCTTGAAAAATTCTGTTATCTTTTCCCCGTATATCTGAAAAATGTCAACACACTCGAAGGGTTGTGCTTTATACATTCTTTCCATATCACAGGTACTATGGAATGGAGAGCCTTTTATGTTCCTTTTTGTCTTAAACTCAGACAGCTTTGTAAGCAGTAGTGTGTAGATTACAAGAGTTAGACAAAAGCAGGCGCGACTGGGAAGAGTTGGGGGCTGGAGGGGGGGGAAAAGCTCGGGGCACTTCCTGTCACTCAACACATTCCAGATCACTAAAAAATTTCCACACCCTCAACATTCCCTCTTGCCCACCCGAGAGCCCAGTATTTGCCGATTCCATATGTTGTGGTATTTATCTCACTTCTCTCTATCGCAGGGTTCTGACTAGACTGCTTGAGAAGAGATGCATTCCTTTAGATTGCACAAAGCATAGCTGGGAAAATGGCTGGCAGTTTCAGAATCTAGTCACGATCGCACGCATGAGCACCTCACACATCCATGCCCCTTCCCCCCCACCCCAGCCCCCCTCCAGCCCCTGCAGCTGGCTGACCTGTCTCACCCACTGCTGGCCTATCGAACGGCCTGGACTGTCTGGTTTTGGCTCATGCCTTTGTCCATGTCTGGCTTAGTTCCTCTCTGTCTACGCTTGCCTCAACCCCCACCGCCCCAGGCGGCACAAGTGTTTGGCCACACAAAACTATAGATAGAAAAGGTGGTAAAAAAAACTTCAAACTTTGCTAGCTTCTCCCAACAGTTCTTTTGTGAATTTCTCCCTTCTTTAAATATCCATTAAAAAATAAAAAAAGACACAAAATTAATCATCTCAAGGCAAAGAATGCGAAGCCACCCTTGTGTTCCTTAGAATAACTGACTTCATAACTCTGTCCAGCTGCGTTATTGGGTATGTATAAAAAGCTTCTGTCTGAGAACAAAGGAGCACGTGCAGAAATGAGACTCAAAAATTCACTGGCAGTATTTCGCGACACACATTACTTTAAAAGATTCCAGTCAAGCCTTTCAACAGATTCAATGTTAAAATGGTTTTTAGTTTAAAAAAAAAAATTGAAAGTGCTTACCCAGTAAAAGAACCGAAGTAGTCCTGAACAGTTACGTAAGAGTTTTTACAGTTGGAGCTTTGTCAAAAGGGGGTGGGGGCGATGGGAGAAAGCAGCGACAACAATCAAAAAAAGTTCGAGCTGCTGTGGCTAGAGAACAACTTCTGTGTTTCCAGATAGGATTCTTGTTGGAGATATGGAACTTCCAGCCCGCACAGCATCCTGTCCCGTGGAGAAATGAGTTTGTCAGTGAAAAAAATTAGACACTGGAACCCGGGCTAGACGAGGTATTGAACCGCGCCAGATTTCCTCGCAGCCCTGTCTGCTCAGCTCGCATTGAACTATATATGACCCAGATGATGGGCAGAAGCACATTCAGTCATGTGCACACTGGAAGAAAGCGGATTTGCTGGTCCCTGGCAGTGCAGGGGTTTGTCTTCTGATTGGGCTGTGCCCTGATCAGTGAAACGTGAAGCCCTCACCATTCAGACGCTGTAATTCAGGACTGGCAGTTTGAGTGTCTGGCTGCCTGTCCTTACGGAGACCGGGAAGGTGTTGCTTTTGTTCGGTGGCATTGCCCACCCGGAGTTGCTCTACCTGTGCACTTAATGTCAGGAACGCTGTGTTAGTCTTTCAGAAGGGCCAGGAGGAAGCTGACTGCCCGAATCCTGTCATCATCGATGGACGATCTTGGCTCCAACTTAGTTATTGAAGAATTTCCGTGATCTTCATTCACCAAGGCTGATGTCCAGACACACATTGGTCTTGATTTATGGGGTTAAAAAGGTATAAAGGGTGACACTTGACTTAAAGTTTAAAAAAAATTATGTATCTTGATTTAGGTACCGGTAATGATAAGGTCTCAAGCATATACTATTGTGATACCACACCCTCCACCAGAGTGTCCCCCTAGGGATGTCCTTCACCACGGTTAAGTTGATTCTGTTGACCAGTTCGACTTTTGACTTTAAAGCTTTCTAGATGATAAAAATTGCCTTCATGACCTATGGGTGAACGGACAGTAGAAAAGTTTTGGATTCTGGAATCTTCAGAAAAACTTTTATCTCCTACTTTTTTTGTTTGTTTTATCAGAAGCTGTCATTCTTGTCCCTGGTCACATAGCTAACTACATAGGGGACAGGATGATCTACTGAAGTATAGATCCCACTGAGTTGTAACGTACCCTTTTATTATGTGACATGCTCACAGTCAACTCCCTCTGGTCTCTCTGAGCCATCCTTGGGATTTAGTTCCTCATCTTTTAATTTTATTAATTAATTTGTTTGTTTAGTTATTTTGGCTCACACCCAGCAGTGCTCAGGGGTTGCTCCGGGCACTATGCTCAGAAATTGCTCCTGGCAGGCTCGGGAGACCATCTGGGATGCTGGGATATGAACCACTGACCTGCATGCAAGGCAAATGCCCTACCTTCATGCTATTTCTCTGGCCCCAGTTCTTCATCTTTTTATACCACTAGGAAATCAGGATGTGACAGGGCACTGTCAATAGTGATATTCTGTTTAATATATATCTATATGTATAGGTCTTTTTAATATAAATGAGTACTTAATAGGCTCTTTTTAAACAATAGTTATATAATTAGTTTCTCACGGTTATATGAAATTTATTTTATATGGGGAGCTGGAAGGAATGGATATTTGCCGTGTATGTGGCCAACCCGTGTTTGATCCCAGGCACCCCATAGAGTTCCCCAAACCCACCAGGGTTGATCTCTAAGTACAGAGCCAGGAGTAAGCCCTGAGCATAGCTGAGTATGTTTCAGATCAAGCAAACAAAAAGAAAACAACACTGAGAGAGAAATTCTACATGAAACAACCATTTTTTTCCTGGGAACTTTTGGTAGTTTTAGGAATTGGCCTATTATATATTCCTAAATTGGTTTCTAATTTGTCACTTTTTTTTTTTTTTTTTTTTGGTTTTTGGTTTTTGGGTCACACCCAGCAGTGCTCAGGGGTTACTCCTGGCTCTATGCTCAGAAATTACTCCTGGCAGGCACGGGGGACCATATGGGGCACCGGGATTCGAACCGATGACCTTTTGCATGAAAGGCAAATGCCTTACCTCCATGCTATCTCCCGGGCCCCTAATTTGTCACTTTTATACTTGTAGAAATAAATCAATTTCAGGGCTGGAGAGATAGCACAGAGATATGGCGTTTGCCTTGCATGCAAAAGGATGGTGGTTCAAATCCTGGCATTCCATGTGATCCCCCGTGCCTGCCAGGAGCGATTTCTGAGTGTAAAGCCAGGAGGAACCCCTGAACGTTGCCGGGTGTGACAACCCAAAACAAAACAAACAAAAAAAGAAATCCAGTTTCAATATATAGCATATACCTGTTTTCTTTTTTTACATTTAATTTTTTTTGTATTTTTTGTATTAGCATATACCTGTTTTATTGTAAAATATGGGCTTCAATATTTATGTATTTGAAATCACTTAAATGTTAACTACATCACACAGCATTCTCTTTATGAGGATGCTTTGGATTCTTCTCATTTCTTTACCTGGGAAAAACTGAGTTTATATACTGCAACATAAAAAATATGATCAGTTCACACTCCAGATGGAGTTCAATGGTAGAACACATGCTTAACATGTATAGGCCCTGCCCTTGCACCACGAAAGAAAGTTTGCATATTAATACTTGTTTCTTCGTTATGGTAAGATATACATGACCATAGTTCTAGGGATGGCCTCTAAGCACCTCTGAGTGTGAGCCTTCACCTATCCCCCAAATTAAAGACATAACCTAAAGTTCGCCTTCTTAATCATTTAAAACATTTTTAGTATGTTTGTTATTTTTTGTTTTGGGATCACACCTGTTAGCGCTCAGGGGTCACTCCTGGCTCTGCACTTAGAAATCGCCCCTGGCAGGCACAGGGGGCCATATGGGATGCTGGGTGGGAATTGAACTGGTGTCTGTCCTGGGTTAAGTGCGTGCAGTGCGAATGCCCTCCCACTGTGCTATAGCTCCGTCCCCAGTATGTTTGTTTAATGTTTTAGGTGTGTATAATGGAAAACAAATGTGTATATTCATATAAATAATACCAAGCTAATTATGAATCAGTATTTTTATAGTATTTTATACTCGGGGACAACTCCCAGCAGTCGACCTGGCAGTTAAGTGCTCAGGCCTGGCACGTGCACTCGGTTCCTTCAGATTGCTTATCTGTCCCTACCACTAATCATTTTTAATTGCACGCTTCTATAGCATTATAGCACATCACGTTGGCGCTCAGGAGTTGCTCAGTGTCCACTCACTCCTGACGGTTCTACACGAAATGCAGCGCCAGGGGTTGGATTGGCGTTGGCATTGACTAATTGCAAGGCAGATCGATGCTCTGTCACTGATACAGTCTCACCAGCCCCCGTGTCAGGTTTTGTAGCGAGGTGGGTTACACCTCGTGGTGTTCAGGGCCTGGTCTTGGCTCTGCTCGGGAGTGACCCCTGGCTGTGCGCTCTGGGGACTATAAGTGGTGTGGGAATTCACTGTGGGGTTGGCAGGTTGTAAGGCAAGCACCTGAAACCCTGTGCAATTTTCTTTTGGCCCAAGATTAAGAAATGAAAAGCTTGGGAGACAGCATGGAGGTAAGGCGTTTGCCTTTCATGCAAAAGGTCATCGGTTCGAATCCCGGTGCCCCATATGGTCCCCCGTGCCTGCCAGGAGCGATTTCTGAGCATGGAGCCAGGAGTAACCCCTGAGCACTGCCGGGTGTGACCCAAAAACCAAAAAAAGAAAAAAATAAATAAAAATAAAAATAAATAATTGAAAAGCTTATTTAATCTTCAAAACAATCCTACGACAAGTACTGTTGTATTCCTTTAATTCTTACTCTTTTTTTTGGGTCACACCCGGCAGTGCTCAGGGGTTTGCTCCTGGCTCTACGCTCAGAAATTACTCCTGGCAGGCTCGGAGGACCGTATGGGATGCCGGGATTCGAACCACCAACCTTCTGCATGAAAGACAAGCGTCTTACCTCCATGCTATCTCTCCGACCCCGTATTTCTTGAATTCTTAACTTACCTAAATCCTTATAGCATGTTAAAAATATATTAGTGGTATTTTGAACTCTGGCTCTCTTGATTTCAGAGTCATCATGCAAGAGGCAAATTTAATAGTGAAATGATTAAAAAGTGGGTTTGAAATCAGGATGTTTTGCTTAAACATTGATTCCAATGGAGCATGTTCTTTTATTGGGCATCAGGTGCCATATATTTATATGATTAATCTAGCTCAGAGCAACCTTTGGCACCTTCCTTTGGTTCTTTTATAGATCTTTAACCAAAATACAGCTGTTGGGGTAAATCCCTGCATATGTCAGTTCTCTTTCACAAATTCCTTTGGAAAGTTCATGTAAATGGAATTCACTGGTCTTTGGTAGATACTTACACTGCATATAAATGAGTAAGTATTGACATTGCCAGAGGTGCCGAGAAGAGTCATGACACAACAAATTTCCTGTTGAACTTGCATTCTAATGAGTCAGAAAAATAAACTAACAACGTCATATGATATTAAACAGGAGGCCATGTTGTGAAGAAGACTTTAAAAAGATAATGTGATGATGACTGATTGCAGCTGTGGTTTAGGACAGGGAACTCCTTTACTGAGGAAGTAGGAAGGCCTCTCTGAGAAATGAAATAGACACCAAGAACTTAAAATCTACAGGCTGAGAACCAAAGGCTGACAAGCAGAGCACTGGTATACAAAGAGGTGAGAGAAGGAAGATCTGGGTAATGAGAAAAGACATAGAACTCCAAGACAGGGGCCCGGGAGATAGCATGGAGGTAAGGCGTTTGCCTTTCATGCAAAAGGTCATCGGTTCGAATCCCGGTGCCCCATATGGTCCCCCGTGCCTGCCAGGAGCAATTTCTGAGCATGGAGCCAGGAGTAACCCCTGAGCACTGCCGGGTGTGACCCCCCCCCCAAAAAAAAAAAATAAAAGAATTCCAAGACAGGATGAAGCTAGCCATGGAGTGAATGGAGTCAATCTCCATGGAGTGATTGGAGAGGTGGTCTGGGATGGGCCCTATCTGTCTACTGAAGGGACCGGCAACCTGTGACTCCTCCACTGCCTCTTGGCGCTCAACTAATTAATTTACAAAATTTTGGGACCTGATGAATTTTTTTTTTAAAGGTGACTCGTTGATTTAACGTTTATTTCTATGAGGAGTAATTCTGAGGGGGTCTAACAAAGAAATTAAAAAAAAAAAAAAACCATCCTGCCTCACAGATGATAGCTTTCAAGCCTGTATGAAGATGAAGGTAACGTCTTAACAGCCCCGATGTGCAGACACTGTGCAGTGAGGTTTAGGAGCAAAAATCTCATTAAACAGCTAAATTAAATATCTTAATTGGCTATTAATTTGCGCAGATATATTTTAATTGTTAAGTAAAAAAGTTCTTCAGTTAGACAGCTAACTAACTGCACGCTCCTGTATATAGCATTAAAATAAACAATATGTGTTTTTTATTTGTTTCAAATGTCCCTATAGTTTTGTGGCTCCCAGGTTTTCCCCCCCTCTGGAAACTAATCCAAGTGGCTCTTTATGTCTTACAGGTTGCAGACCCCTGCTCTAGGGTCTTGCAAACAATTTTTCAGGGGCTGGAGCGGTGGCACAAGCGGTAAGGCACTTGCCTTGCCCGTGCTAGCATAGGACGGACTGCTTTTCGATCCCCCAACCCAAGAGCAATTCCTTAGCGCATAGCCAGGAGTAACCCCTGAGTGCCACGGACTGTGGCCCACCCCTACCCCACCCCAATAAAATTAAGGGGTGAAAAACCTTTGTAAAATTTGGGAGAGTCCCTCCGACTTTTGTACACCCCCCCTGCAATAATAGGAAACTGGGAGGGTTTTTTTTTTTTTTTTTTTTTTTTTTTTGGTTTTTGGGTCACACCCGGCAGTGCTCAGGGGTTACTCCTGGCTCCATGTTCAGAAATTGCTCCTGGCAGGCACGGGGGACCATATGGGGCACCGGGATTCGAACTGATGACCTTTTGCATGAAAGGCAAACGCCTTACCTCCATGCTATCTCCCGGGCCCAAACTGGGAGGTTTTAAGCAGAAGAGTAACTTGTTCTGTAGTCTTTGTTGATCTGTGTATTTCTTGATTATGTTTGGTTTTCTGAGGCTCCAGATACCTTCCTTATTTTGTGTTATAGTTAGTTTTATTAATGTGTAATGTTTTAATTACCCGAATTTATGCTTATTTCTTTTAAAATTTTATTGTTGATCGTGGCATTTGGCTTTATGGTCTTTGCGTACACTGTTACCTCATCTCATCACTCCAAATTGTTCCAGATCCTTTCTCACCCATGCCTTGTGTAACCTCCAATATATCTACTCTCCTTCTTGGGACACTTTTTTTGGGTACCACACCTGGTGTAGTTTGGGGAACTATATGGGGGTCCAGGACTTGAACTCAAGCAAGTCAAATGTCCTACCCACCGCATTACCCCTCAAACAGCTTTTTTAAC
>PVKC010046614.1:0-11220 GCA_004027635.1 Crocidura indochinensis
ATTCCTGGCAGGGCTCAGAAGACCGTATGGGGGTTGTGGAACTCCAGTCAGCTGTATACAGGAAACCCAGCAGATACATTTATTCATTTATTCTACAAGTAAGGACTGATCCAATACTTGCTATGTGCTACAGTGCAGGTATTGTTGAGTACTCAGGAACTACTTGAAAGTATGACAGAAACTGAGATGGTCTTGATAAAAATACCTTCATCTCAGCGGGTGGTGGGATTTGGAAACCACTCCAGGGATCCTCAAAGTTTTTAAACAGGGAGCCAGTTCATGCCCGTCAGACTGCTGGAGAACCAAACTATAGTTTAAAAAATAAAGCTATGGGGCCAGAGAGATAGCACAGCGGTAGAACGTTTGCCTTGCACGAAGCTGATCCAAGACAGCTGGTGGTTCAAATCCCAGTATCCCACATTGTTCCCCCATGCACATTAGAAGTGATTTTTTTTTTTTTTTTTTGGTTTTTGGGCCACACCCGGCGGTGCTCAGGGTTTACTCCTAGAAGTGATTTCTAAGCACAGAGCCAGGAGTAACCCCTGAGTGCCACTTAGTGTGATCCAAAAACAAACAAACAAACAAAACTATGAACAAATACATCATTTGAAAAGGAGGACAGGGCTAGAGCAATAGCAGAGCATCTGCCTTGCAAATGGCTGACAGACTCGGTTCCATCCCTGGTACCCTATATGGTCCCCTGAGCCTGCCAGGAGTGATTTCTGAGTGCAAAACCAGAGAGCCACTGGGTGTAGCCCAAAATTTAAAAAAATAACATAAAATAAAATAAATAAATAAAATGAAGAACAAGAGCCAGAAGTAAACACTGAGCAACACTAGATGTGGCACAAAAACAAACAAACAAAAACAATAAAAACAAAAATTGACAACTCACAAGAGAATGTAAATGGTCATGATTTCTCTATGAGGTATAAAAATTCTAAAACTAGAGAGTCGGAGCAGTGGCACAACGATAGGGTATTTGCCTTGCATGCAGTTGACCTAGGACGAACCACAGTTCGATCCCGGCATCCCATATGGTCCCTCAAGCCAGGAGCAATTTCTGAGTGCATAGCTAGGAATAATCCCTGAGCATCACCAGGTATGGCCCCCAATAAATAAAAACAAAAAGAAAATTCTAAAACTAGGGGCCAGAAAGATAGTACTACACTTTAATGTAACTGACCTGGTTTAATTCTCTACATTAGATATGGTTACTCCCCACCCCTAACCTAGCTTGGAGAAAGCTTTGAACACTGCTGTGTGAGAATCTTTCCCCAAAACAGTTTAAATGTACACAATATAATGGAATATTATTGTTGACACACACAATTTAAATAAAGTTTTCAAGGATATTATGCAAAGTGAAAAAGTCAGTCTCAAAATTCTCATTATTTCATGGGGCCAGAGAGATAGCACAGCGGTAGGGCATTTTTGCCTTGCAAGTGGCTGACACAGGACTAATGATAGTTCGAATCCTGGCAACCCCGTGCCTGCCAGGAGCGATATCTGAGCACAGAGCCAGGAGTAACCCCTGAGTGCTGCTGGGTGTGGCCCAAAAACCAAAGCCAAAAACAAAAAATTTTAAAAATCTCATATATTCACATAGTATTGTGAACACTGTACTAAAAAAAAGATGTAGCCCACAATATGAAGCTTACCACAAGAGTGGTGAGTGCAGTTAGAGAAATAACTACACTAACAACTATCATAACAATGATAGAGAGTGAGAGAAATAGAATGCCTGTCTCAAAGACAGGTAGGGAATGGAGGAGGAGTGAGATGGGGGACATTGGTGAGAATGTTGCACTGATGAAGGGGGTATTCATTTTTATGACTAAAACCCAACTACAAACACGTTTGTAATCATGGTGCTTAAATAAAGATATTATTTTTAAAAAATGGTGTGCCCATGCTAGCCTAGGACGGACCGTGGTTCGATCCCCCCACGTTCCATAGGGTCCTCCAAGCCAGGAGCAATTTCTGAGCAGGAGTCACCAGGTCTGGCCCAAAAACCAAAAAACGAAAAAGGTGTAACAGCACTACCAGGCCTATGCACAATCGCCATCATTGCAATAACAACGATGATGATGAAGGAAAGCAGGTGAGAGAATATAAAAATAAATAAAATCTGGGCCAGAGAGATAGTATGGAGATAGGGCTTTTGCCTTGCATGCAGAAGGACGGTGGTTCGAATCCCAGCATCCCATATGGTCCCCCGAGCCTGCCAGGAGCGATTTCTGAGCATAGAGCCAGGAGTAATCCCTGAGCACTGCCGGGTGTGATCCAAAAACCAAAATGAATAAATAAATAAAATCTCACATATTATATGATCCCATTTATACAAAAGTCCCAAAATGACAAAGTTATAGATATGGGATATACATTAATAATTGTCAAAGATCTATAAAAAAGTACCACAGAGATATGTTGATAAGAGAATAATTATTGGTGGGGGGGGCACACACTGCATTCTGCAGCTCTGTGCTCAGGGATTATTCCTGGAGATGCTCAGGAGAACCATGTGTGGTGCCTGGGATCAAACTGGGGTCCGTCATATGCAAGCCAAGTGCCTTAACTCCTGTACTATCTCCTGGTTCCATAGTTCTTTTTTTAATCTTTTTTTTTTGGGGGGGTCACACCCGGCAGTGCTCAGGGGTTACTCCTGGCTCCATGCTCAGAAATTGCTCCTGGCAGGCACGGGGGACCATATGGGGCACCGGGATTCGAACCGATGACCTTTTGCATGAAAGGCAAACGACTTACCTCCATGCTATCTCCCGGGCCCCAATTTTTTTTAATCTTTGGGTCACACTTGGCAGCACTCAGGGGTTGCTACTGGCTCTACACTCAGAAATCGCTCCTGGCAGGCCCGAGGGACCATATGGGATGCCAGGATTTGAACCATCGTCCTTCTACATGCAAAGTGAATGCCCTACCTCCATGCTATCTCTCCGGACCCTCCCATAGTTCTTTTATTAAAATAAAAAGGTCCCTGCAAATCAAGAGGTCCTGGTTCAGATCCGGGTGACCCTTCCAAAAAAATAATAAAAATAAAAAGGTCTGGGGGCCCGGGAGATAGCACGGAGGTAAGGCGTTTGCCTTTCATGCAAAAGGTCATCAGTTCGAATCCCGGTGCCCCATATGGTCCCCCATGCCTGCCAGGAGCAATTTCTGAGCATGGAGCCAGGAGTAACCCCTGAGCACTGCCGGGTGTGACCCAAAAACCAAATAAATAAATAAATAAATAAATAAATAAATAAATAAATAAATAAAATATAAAGGTCCAACCCAGAGGTGTTGGATTTGGAGGGCCTGACAGCTACTTTTAGAGATGTTCAGTCAGTCAATGCAGGACCTAGTTATTCAATGTTCAAATAAAGTAATTCAATACCTGTCCCCAGAATTATACTGCTGATCTAACCTGACAGTGCCACCCCAGGGTTCCCCAAGAATACCAGGGCTATACACACTTGTCTTCTGGAAACTTCATGCATGCATGTGCTTCATCCTTTGAACTTTCTCCTATAAACCATAGAATTATACTTTATCTTCTTTATTTTTTGTTTGTTTGTTTTTGTTTTTGTTTTGGGTCACACCCAGCGTGGCTCAGAAGTCTCTCCTGAGAGGCCCGGGGGACCATATGGAATGCCAAGAGTCAAAGTGGGATCTGTCCTGTGTTGGCCGCATGCAAAGCAAATGCCTTACTGCTGTACTATCGCTCCGGCCCATCTTCTTTATTTTGGGTTCGAACTCTGTGGTGAGCTTGTGGGATCATATGGAGTGCCAGGGATTAAATTCGGGTCAGCCATGTGCAAGTCAAATGCCCTTCCTACTGTAATATCATTCAGGCCTTTTCTTTATATTGATTTAGATGGTGGTTACAGAAATCTGCAATTGATAAAATTATGTATATTTACGTATATCTACATAGTATCAATATCAATTTCCTGGTTTCAACATTGTGCTGTAATTATGTAAGTTAACTTTTGTAGGAAAAATGATGAAAAGCACACACATTTTTGTACTATTTTTTTTCTTTTTTTGGTTTTTGGGCCACACCCAGTGACGCTTAGAGGTTACTCCTGGCTATGCGCTCAGAAGTCACTCTTGACTTGGGGGACCACATGGGAAACCGGGGAATTGAACCGCAGTCCGTCCTAGGCTAGCGCAGGCAAGGCAGGCACCTAACCTCCAGTGCCACCGCCTGGCCCCATTTTTGTACTATTTTTACTATTTCTTTTTTTTTTTTTTTGGTTTTTGGGCCACACCCAGTGACACTCAGGGGTTACTCCTGGTTATGCGCTCAGAAGTCGCCCCTGGCACGGGGGATCGAACCGCGGTCAGTCCAAGGCTAGCGCGGTAAGGCAGGTACCTTACCTCCAGCGCCACCGCCCGGCCCCTATTTTTACTATTTCATGTGAATCTATAAATATTTAAAAAATAAAGCATGTGGGGCCCAGGAGATAGCATGGAGGTAAGGCGTTTGCCTTTCATGCAAAAGGTCATCGGTTCGAATCCCAGTGCCCCATATGGTCCCCCTTGCCTGCCAGGAGCAATTTCTGAGCATGGAGCCAGGAGTAACTCCTGAGCACTGCTGGGTGTGACCCCCCAAAAAAATTAAATAAAGCATGTATTTGTTGTTTTGTTACTCCTGGCTCTGCACTCAAAAATCACTCATGGCAGACTCGGGGGACCATATGGGATGCCGGGAACTGAACCTGAGTCCATTTTGGATTGACCAAGTTCAAGGCAAACATCCTATCACTGTGCTATCTATTCAGCCTCATGTGGTTTTGATTTTTGTTGTTGTTTGGGAGCGTTACCTTGAGATACTCAGGAGTTATTTTTAGGTCTACAGTCAGGAATTACTCCTGGCAGTACAGGAGGGATGCCAGGAATGAAAATCTGGATTGGCCATGTGCAAGGCAAGTTCCCAACCCACTGTACTATCTCTCTATCCCCCTCAAAACTAAAGTTTAAAGGGGCCAGAGCGATAGCACAGCAGGTAGGGCGTTCAATCCCCAGCACTCTATAAGGCCCCTCAATCTACCAGGAGCAATTTCTCAGTGCAGAGCCAGGAGTAACCCCTGAGCATCTCCTGGTGTGGCTCCAAAACAAACAAAAAAAATTAAGGAGTCTATTCATAGAGCTTTGTAAGCAGCATGAGTTCACTTCTATAAAGCATTGAAAATAATTATTTGTTAGCATTCTCACTGTTCCCTCTTCCTGGATCCACTACCTGCTTGGGTGCTCACACACAGGCTTGTTGGGAGACAGTCGCATTCTGGCTTTTTTCACATACTCTGTAGCACTCCCAGGGGTCCCAAACAACAAAGTGCAAGGCCCTGCTGAGTACATAGTGATGGCACTATGATTAAGCTGTGGCCACATCATTGTGAGGAAGGGGCTTTTAACCACACATCCCCAAGCCCACAGCCAGTATTCATGTTCTTAATGCCATACAATATTGTATCTATATCTTAATAGATATTATGTAACATATATAATATTATATATCTATGTCTATATAGATATAAGAAATTAAACAGACATGTGTATATATGTATGTGTGCGTATATAGGGATATATGCTGGAAATTGAATGAGGGTGACTCTCTTGCAAGGCAACTGCTTAACCCAAGTAATATCTCTGGCTCCCTCCAGCCCAATCCCCTTTTATTTAGGTGACTATTCCTGGAAAAGTAGAATGAGGGAAGGTCTCAGTTCTCTAAGCTTCATTTGATTCCTTTTTTTATGGGGGGGGGCACACCCTGCCATGCTCAGGGGTTACTCCTGACTCTGTGCTCAGAAATCACTCCTGGTAGGCAGACTCGGGGACTATGTGGAATACTGGGAATCGAATTCAGGTCCGTCCTGGGTCGGCCTCATGCAAGGCAAACACCCTACTGCTATGTTACCTCTCCAGCCCCTGATTCATTTATTAAAAAAAAAAAAAAATATATATATATATATATATATATATGGGGGCTGGGCGGTGGCGCTGGAGGTAAGGTGCCTGCCTTGCCTGCACTAGCCTAGGACGGACCGAGGTACGATCCCCTGGTTCCCATATGGTCCCCCAAGCCAGGAGCGACTTCTGAGCGCATAGCCAGGAGTAACCCCTGAGCGTCACTGGGTGTGGCCCAAACCCCCCCAAAATATATATATACATATATGTATACATACATACATATATATATATATATATGGGCAGGAGTGATAGCACAGTGGTAGGGCATTTGCCTTGCATGCAGCCAATCAGGATTGACCTTGGTTTGATCCCTGGCGTCCCATATGGTCCCCTGAGTCAGGAGCAATTTATGAGCGCATACCCAGGAATAACCCCTAAGCGTCACGGGTCCGGGAGATAGCATGGAGGTAAGGCGTTTGCCTTTCATGCAAAAGGTCATCGGTTCGAATCCCGGTGCTCCATATGGTCCCCCATGCTTGCCAGGAGCAATTTCTGAGCATGGAGCCAGGAGTAACCCCTGAGCACTGCCAGGTATGACCCAAAAACCAAAAAAAGAGCATAAGCGTCACGGGTGTGGCCCCAAAAAGCAAAAAAAATATAGATAGGTAGATATATTAGATAGATAGATAGATAGATAGATAGATAGATAGATAGATAGATAGATAGATAGATAGATAGATAGATAGATAGGGCTGGAGCATTAGAACAGCAGTATGGGGTTTGTCTTGCAAGTTTCCAATTTGGGATGAACCAGCATCCCACATGGTCCCCGAGCCTGCCAGAAGCTATTTATTTTTTGTTTGTTTTGGGTTTTGGGGTTACACCCAACGGCACTCAGGGGTTACTCCTGACTCTGTGCTCAGAAATCACCCCTCGCAGGCTTTGGGGACTATATGGGATGCTGTAATTCATGCCACCATCCGTCCTGGGCAAGGCAAATGCCCTACTGCTGTGCTATCTCTCCAGCCCCCAGAATCGATTTCTGAACACAGAGCCAGGAGTAACCTCTGAGCATCTCCAGGTGTGGCTCAAAAACCTAAAATAAAAAAAATAAATAAATAAAATAAAAAAAAGAATATATTTCTTCTCTTTCTTCTTCTGAACTGATATTTATAGCCTCTACACAGATTCCCCCCAGCATTTTTTCTTTCTTTTTTTTTCTCTCTTTTCTTTTTCCAACAGAATCACAGAACTTGAATCATCTTGTTCTCTTTCATAACTTGAGGGGGGAAAAATAGTACCAGAGCAATCAGTCATATAAACATCGAGTGGAAATAACAAATGATCAGACTTAGGCTGGAGAGATAACATGGAGGAAGGGCGTTTGCCTTGTATGTTTGAATCCCAGCATCCCATATGGTCCCCCCCACCCAACCCCCCAGGCCTGCCAGGAGCATTTTCTGAGTGTAGAGCCAGGAGTAATCCCTGAGCACTGCTGGGTGTGACCCAAAAAACAACAGAAAAAAAGTAAAATAAAAAAATAAAACCCAAAGTCAATGACACCAGAATCGATACCCAATGTACAGCAAGCTATACACAAAGGAGACCTTTTTTTTTGGGGGGGGGGGGTCACACCCGGAAGTGCTCAGGGGTTATTCCTGGCTCCATGCTCAGAAATTGCTCCTGGCAGGCACGGGGGACCATATGGGACACCGGGATTCAACCGATGACCTTCTGCATGAAAGGTAAACGCCTTACCTCCAAGCTATCTCTCCGGCCCCAAAGGAGACCTTTTACACTAGCAGTCCAAGGGACAAAGTGAGGAGATATGGGATGCATGCTGGGAACAGGGGAGGGATGAGGACAACACTAATGGTGGGAATGGCCCTAATTCTGTCACTATGTACCTTAAATATTACTGTGAAAGACTTATAATCCACTTTGATCACAATAAAAATTATTTTATTATTATTTTTTTTTTTTGGTTTTTGGGCCACACCCAGGGACGCTCAGGGGTTACTCCTGGCTATGCGCTCAGAAGTCGCTCCTGACTTGGGGGACCATATGGGAAACCGGGGGATCGAACTGCGGTCCGTCCTAGGCTAGCGCAGGCAAGGCAGGCACCTTACCTCCAGCGCCACCGCCTGGCCCCAATAAAAATTATTTTTATAAGGGGCCCGGAAGATAGCATGGAGGTAAGGCGTTTGCCTTTCATGCAAAAGTTCATCGGTTCGAATCCCGGTGCCCCATGTGGTCCCCCGTGCCTACCAGGAGCAATTTCTGAGCATGGAGCCAGGAGTAACCCCTGAGCACTGCCGGGTGTGACCCAAAAACCAAAAAAAAAAATTATTTTTATAAAAGCAAATAGTATTTACACTCAAACAAAAAATATTAAAGACATTTTCATTGAGATGGAGAGTTGCTTTAAAGCTAGTCAGGCATCCTATTCTCCATTTGCCAGTGATGGAAAATCTGTGTCACACTACATCCATCACTAGTTTTGTTTTGTTTTATTTTTTGCCACACCCGTTAATATTAAGCTGGGGAGAGGGATGATCAATCTCCCAGCAGTACTTGGGGGACCACGTAGTTTCAGGAATCTATCTGGCCATCACATGCAATGCAAGCTCTCCTGTCTTTTGCTGGTCCTATTCTAAAAGATAAAGCTCAACAGGGTGAACCCCAAACTCTGAGAGGGTCTTTTTTTTCCTGCTTTATTTTGCATTCATCACTTTGGGCATCCTTCTTTCTCCCTTTGGCATGACCTCGCGTGGAGCTTGCATTACTCCAGGGGCTCTAAGGTTTAGTCTCCAGCCCCACCGGGAGGCAGCGGCCTGGGAGGCGACACCGAGGTCTGAAAAGCAGCACAGGCGGCAAGGAGGGCCCGTTCGCCCGACCATCTTTCGCACTCGAGGCTGAAAACCAGCCACACAGCCAGATCCGCCTCTCGGGGACCGCGTGCCAGTTTCCCATTGGCTAACTTTTATTGGAACAAGAGCCATTCCAAAGGAATGCTTCTAGGGCATCGGTAAAAATAGACGTTTAAAAAGTGATAACGTTCACGTGGAGCTTTGTCGCTAAGTCCCTATTCTTTCCCCCAGAGCAATGCCAGTGTTACAAGGTCGTGAGAGCAAAGCAGGGTCAGCTTTCTCCTTTCAGTTAGATCGACTTGAACCAAAAGTTCTTTTTCCGAATGTAAATTAGAGAAAAGTCAGCAGTATCAGGATCTGGCTGGGCACAGTATGCCAGAAGCCTCTGAAATGTTCTGGCTTCATTTTCTTCCCGCAGAAGCCTGAGAAGACCACAGAAATGCTCTCGCGAGGAGGAAAGAGCTCAGCAAGATTCAGGAATGTTTTGCTTTGCTACTTCTTTTTTGTTATCTTTACTAACAAGAGCAAACCAGGCTCATTATTTTTTAATGTAATTATGGAGAAGTATGTAAAACAAAAGGAGAAAGACTCGTCTCTAAATTTTTAGGAGGCAAAACTGTGGTAGTCTAGATCTTTTTTCTAAGTACATGTAACTGTGTACATAGACAAACAACCGGGATTTAATGAAGATTACATAAAATATATCGAGGTAGAATTTAGAAACGTAAGTCTTACGTATATAATTTTGCAATTTCTGAGGAGTAACCAACCCCTGAGCTTCACTGGGTGTGGCCCAAAAGCAGACAAACAAAATGAGAGTCTGGGGGCCAGAGGAATAACTCAGAAGGTAGAATATTTATTTGCCTTGCAAGTGGCCAACCAAGTTTGTGTCTTACATATATATCTTCGTGAATTTATATATCGATATGTTTATTTATATATTAATGAAATTTTGGAGTTTTGGGGGGATCACAGCCAGTAGTGCTAAGGACTTACTGTTGGCTCTGTTGCACAAGGATCATTTCTTGGGTCAGCAATGTATAAGGCAAGAGCCTTATCTCCTGAACTCACCATCTGGTTTGTTTTGTTTTGTTTTGTTTTGTTTTTGATATAATTGTGTTTTGGGCCACACCCGATGACCACTCAAGTGTGGCCCAAAACAACAACAACAACAAAAAAAAAAAACAGGGCCCGGAGAGATAGCACAGGGGATTTGCCTTACAAGCAGCCGATCCAGGACCAAAGGTGGTTGGTTCGAATCCCAGTGTCCCATATGGTTCTCCGTGCCTGCCAGGAGCTATTTCTGAGCGGACAGCCAGGAGTAACCCCTGAGCACCGCCAGGTGTGGCCCAAAAACCAAAAAAAAAAAAAACAAACAAAAAAACAAAAAACAACAGCAACAACAACAAACAGACAACTAAAACTAAAGCAAGTGCCTTGCCTGCTGTACTATCTTTCTGGCCTCTAATTTTTTTCATTTTTTTGAAGTGCCAGAGATGGAGTTAGGGCCTAAGACATGCAAGGTAAGAACTCTGCTACTGAGCAACATTCCCAACTCCTTTTATTTTTTTTTTATATTCAGTTATATTGTGATGATTCTTCTATAGGAGAACATGTCCATTTATCTCATTTTTTTCATGATAGTTTACTATTTTATAGTATTATTAACAGTGACGGTGGATCTGAAGCAATTGTACAGAGAGTACTTAGTTAACTCTAGTTAACCTTTCTGAGTTGATAAATAGATGGTGTCAGATTTGTTGCTATTGCCTGCAATTAGATTTAATCTCTAGGTGCCAGAAACTAGTCATCAGATTTTGTTTTCTGGTTTTGGAGCCACACCCAGCATTCTTAGGCCTTACTCTTGGCTCTGCACTCAGGGCAGGGCTCTACATTTTATTTTTCATTTAAAAAATCGTGAGACTGGGGCCCGTGAGATAGCATGGAGGTAAGGTGTTTGCCTTTCATGCAAAAGGTCATCATTTCGAATCCCGGTGCCCCACATGGTCCCCCGTGCCTGCCAGGAGCAATTTCTGAGCATGGAGCCAGGAGTAACCCCTGAGCACTGCCGGGTGTGACCCAAAAACAAAACAAAACAAAAAAAAAAAAATCGTGAGACTGGGGCTGGAGAGACAGTACAGTGAGTAGGACCTTTGTCTTGCAGGTAGCTGACCCAAACTTAATCCCTGCCATCCCATAAGATTCCCCAACCACTGTCAGGAGTGATTCCTGAGTGGAAAGTTAAGAGTTATCTCAGGGGCCGGGAGGTGGCGCTGGAGGTTAGGTACCTGCCTTTCCTGCCCTAGCCTAGGACGGACCTCGGTTCGATCCCCCGGTTCCCATATGGTCCCCCGTGCCTGCCAGGAGTGACTTCTGAGCGCATAGCCAGGAGTAACCCCTGAGCGCTGCTGGGTGTGGCCCAAAAACCAAAAAAAAA
>PVKC010046615.1:0-11203 GCA_004027635.1 Crocidura indochinensis
TCCTCCTCCTCCTCCTCCTCTTCTTCCTCCTCCTCCTCTCCTCTTCTTCCTCCTCCTCCTCCTCTCCTCCTCGTCCTCATGGGTAAAATTAAAATCTCAGGAACTGAATCTGGAGCATTTGGAGACTAAGCCTTTTATTTGTTTTGTTTTGTTTTTTTGGGGTCACACCCGGCAGTGCTCAGGGGTTACTCCTGTCTCCATGCTCAGAAATCGCTCCTGGCAGGCACGGGGGACCATATGGGGCACCAGGATTCGAACCGATGACCTTTTGCATGAAAGGCAAATGCCTTACCACCATGCTATCTCCCGGGCCCCGAGACTAAGCCTTTTTATTCAAAGCAAGAAAAGGAATTAGAACACTGATGACATAGTGAAAGTATGTTAATGAAACAAAAATTAATATTACTGGGGCTGGAGAGATAGCACAGCGGTAGGGTGTTTACTTTGCATGCAGCCGATCCAGGATGGTGTTTCGAAGCCCAGCATCTCATATGATACCCCATGCCTGCCAAAAGCGAATTCTGAGCCCAGAGCTAGGAGTGACTCTTGAGCACTGTCGGGTGTGGCCCAAAAACCAAAAAAAAAATTAGATTACTTTATGTGTGTGTTGGGCGTATTTTGCCAAATTAGATGACAGACAATGATTTTGCTGGTTGTAGACTATTGTCCCATGTCATTATGGACTCCCTTTTAGATGCAGGTTTATGATACTCAAGAATGTACATTATAGTCATCAAAGACATTACTAAAGTTTAAATGTTCATAGTGCTAAAACTTTTGTTTTAATTGAAGGTGGAGGATCTCACTTAAAGTGTATATGATGTCAAGAACTATGGTCCTGTCAATACCTGGAGAAGAATGCTTGCACATTACAAACTACATTTCTCCATTAGCACTTCTTGAATGGTTAGCAAGGGTCTGTATTGAAACAGTCTTAAGCATTATATAAATATTTGGGTAAATCCTATTGAGTCTTGACAGCTCATGCTGTAGCAACATTTCATAGAGAT
The DNA here is from genome assembly GCA_004027635.1 of Crocidura indochinensis. Classification (NCBI taxonomy): domain Eukaryota; kingdom Metazoa; phylum Chordata; class Mammalia; order Eulipotyphla; family Soricidae; genus Crocidura; species Crocidura indochinensis. The sequence continues at coordinate 1,011 of PVKC010046615.1, forward strand.
GTGATTTCAAACTAAGTTAACATTCTGATTAATTTACCCTCTGCCTGAAATTCAAGAAAATAATTTAATATAGCCCATTAATTGTTAAAATAGAACTATATAAGAAACATTAATTTATTATAATATATTTACAATAGAAATATCTATTTTTCGGTTTTATAATATAAAAAATTTTGGTATGCTCAGCGGTTACTCTTGGCTCTATATTTAGTAATCATTCCTGGTGGTGCTAGGAAGGCCATACTAAGATTCTGATGATTGAATACAGGTTGGCTGCATGCAAGGTAAGAGTCTACCTGCTCTACTGCAGTGTCAATGCTTCTAATATATTTTTTAACAGCAAGAATGTTAACAAAAACAACAGCAACAACAACAACAGCAACAAAAACTGTAGGTAAAAATAAGTAAATGATATTTTAGCTAATATATTTTATATTATCTATAGTCAAAAATGTAAATTAAAAATATGTGAATTAAGTGGTGACCAAAGCATAGAACCTAAAGAGGTCTTGTCTTGAGACATAGGCTCCATAGGCATTGGGCCTTCTTCTAAGATAAAACTTATTGGTAAAATATATTTATTTCATAATATTATATATAATATTCATATATACATATTATATCCATACAAATATTCATTTATATTATCTAATATATATATATAACATTAATAATTATTTATTTAATGTATCTATTTGTATGTATTTAATATATTATATAAATATGAATGTTTATATAAATAAATATACAAATATAATACTTAAACAAGCTTAAAATCTCAGACAATAGATTTGGAGACATTGACAGTAATACCAATACAGGGTAAGAATCTAAGATGGTCCATTACTTATCTTCTTGTAGCTAACTTTTTAATAAGCATCTGCAGAGTACTTCATTATTGCAGCTCACTATCCATGTTGATTTGCAATAGGTTTCTCTCTTGCTCTTCGATTGAAACTCAATATTTGGAGCTACCCACTTTTGAATTTATGGGTTCATATTGGTTCTCCTATCATTGTATATGTACAAATTGTCAAATGCCCCCAAGTATGTCCATCTTAGTGATGATACCTAGTGATATTGATAATTAACACTATTAGAATATACAGGTTACCATTTTTGAGGCACAAATAAAGGACTGGGAAGGATGTTGTTTGTTCCGAAATGACATTTCCACATGTGTGTTAAAGCCAGGTATATTAATGGCTAGGCTTACATCTAAACTCTTAAAATCGATGGCAAAAGACCCAAAAAATGTTGTGGAGTGGAGTCATGAGTTTAGGTCCCAGGAAAGATTACTATGTCTTCTCACAGTGCATGCCCTTCACTTGCTGGTGATATTAATCTAATGACCTATAAGATCCATTGATTTTTTTAAAAAATCTGTTATCATCTAGGAAGTTTCAACTCATTTGCCTTTGGGATATTGGAATGATCATTATCTGGAGACCTTCACAATGATGATAAAATGTAACATATGTAGTCAGTGCTTTATGTATATTTTACTATGTCTGATGCTCATTAATCATGTTTTCTAAATCAAAGTGGACTTAGTATTGGCATTTAACATAAATGATGGTAAGATTTTTTCAAAACTATTCTACATAGCATAAACTGTATTCTGGTGACTAAAAGGTGTGGTGGTGTTGACACTAATTCACAGAGGTTCAATGCATATTCACCTTGAAGAATACTTTAATTTCTAATGAATCTTAATGTCAGTTATATTCGTGATCAGACCCATTTACTTTTATGATTCTTAGTTCTTATCTATAAACTATATATAGTCGCCCATTGAAGGGCTTGTTAGGAGCAAATAAGACAATGTGTATAAAAGAACTTTTAAAGCTATGTGTATTGGGTCAGAGAGATAGCGCAGCAGTAGGGCATTTGCTTTGCAAGTGGCAGACCCAGGAAAGATTTGGGTTTGATTTCCAGCATCCCACATGGTCTCCTGAACCTGCCAGGAGCGATTTCTGAGCACAGAGCCAGGAATAACCCCTAAGTACCACCGGATGTGGCCCAAATAATTATTCAATTAATTATTCTTTATTATTATTCAAATTATTCATTATTAAATTATTGACATTGAACAGAACTGAATTTTAAAGAATGATGAGAAATTGGATACATCAGTAGGTCATTGGATGAATGTTTTCTAAAGAGGAAATTACGTTGGTCATCGGATTAATTTAAGGAAGTTTGGTAAGCCTAATGCACAACCATATGAGCTGAAAATTGTGAAGCTTTCTAGTCAGAATAAGACCAAGAAAGGCATTTTACATTATGTTGTGTTTTATTGGTCATTTGGAAAGAAAATGGTAAATATTGGAAGGGTTATTTAAATGAAAGCGATACATTCATATTGGTCTTTTAGAAATATTTCTCTTTAGAATGAGAAATATCTATAGATCAACTACCTGTCTACTTGCCATATGTAACTAAGTGTAGAAAATCAGAAGATGAGATATAGACATAGCATGATGATTTAGGTGTGAGGTTCAGGACTGTTGAGGTGTTGTATGTGTGTGTATGAGAGAGAGAGAGATAATAAGAGAGGGAGAGAGAGACAGAAAGAGACAGAGATAAAGAGGCAGAGGCAGAGAGACACATCGTGAGAAAAATAAGAATGAACAGGAATTGAGACAACTCCTAGACTTCTGCTTCAGATGAAGCCTAATTATATTTAATTATATCTAATTATATAAGATGAAGATAATTATATAAGATCAGGGGTGGCGAACAAGTTCGACACAAAGAGCCAAAATTTTAAACTGTGAGAGTCAGAGAGCCACACCACTCAGTCAGTGACCTGCCAAAACAGACAAATATTCACACAAAAGCATCTAATTTTAGCAATACTATATTAAACATATATTGCATTTTGCCATTTTGAGTGAGGGTCAAAATCTTGTTTGCCACCCCTGCTTTAGATGAAACCTATTATATACAGATAATGTACAAACAGGTAAAGTTCATATAAAAAAAGTGAAGATTATGTCCATAATCTGCTCTAAGAAAATGCAGTAACAATTCATTTGTTCTAAGGAGATTTTTCATCGTGTATACTGAAAATTTTCTCTTGTGTTCATCAGTGTCTCACTGTACAGTATACATCATATAGGTCAGAGGCACTCTTCGCTTGGATTCTTTTGAAAAATAGGAACAAAAGATGAGTAAGGGAGTGCAGTTAGAGAAATAACTACACTAATAACTATCATGACAATGGTAATGAATGAGAAAAATAGAATAATTGTCTTCAAGACAGGCAGGGGCTGGTGGAGGAGGAAGATGGGGCAATAGTGGTCGAAATGCTGCACTGGTGAGGGGGGGGGTGTTATTTTTATGACTAAAATCTAACTTTAAACAGGTTTGTAATCATGGTGCTTAAATAAAGATATTATTTAAAAAAAAAAGATGAGGAGCCTAGACTTAAGGTTGTAATAGAGAAACTGCTTTAATTTATTTTGTGACAGAGTGATTCTGAACTTTTTCCCAATATGGATTCTATTTATATTTATTTATTTATGTATTTATTTATTTATTTTGTTTTTTGGTCACACCTGGCAGTGCTCAGGGGTTACTCTTGGCTCTATGCTCAGAAATCGCTCCTGGCAGGCTCGGGGGACCATATGGGATACTGGGATTTTGTTTTGTTTTGTTTTGTTTTGTTTTTGGGCCACACCCGGTGACGCTCAGGGGTTACTACTGGCTATTCGCTCAGAAGTCGCTCCTGGCAGACACGGGGGACGATATGGGGAACCGGGAGATCAAACCGCGGTCCGTCCTAGGTTAGCGCAGGCAAGACAGGCACCTTACCTCCAGCGCCACCGCCCGGCGGGATACTGGGATTTGAATTAATGACCTTCTGCACTCAAGGCAAATGCCTTACCTCCATGCTATTTCTCCGGCTCCCAATATGGATTTTAAAAGAAATTAAATTTATCAACTTACTATATTTGCCATTGAAGATGGCTTGTGTTATGGCTGGGTTAGTTACAAAATCGGAATTTTTTTTGACTCTTTTAAAACAGATGCTGGTGATTCATTTACTGCTTCAAAGTCAGCATGGGGGGGGCGGAAGTGATAATACAGTGGGTCAGGTGCTTGCCTTGGATATTGCTCATCCAGTTCAATACACAGCACCCCATCTTGTACCATCAGGAGTAATTCTTGAATGCAGAACCAGGTGCAACCCCTCATTATCACTAGATGTGGCCTCTAAACAAAAGACTTTCACTATTTTAATCCTAAATTTAATTTGTGTTTGAATATTACATTATCAAATAGTTGGTGATCTTTAACTTCTGGGGAAATATTCCCTTTTTTGTGTGCAATGAATATGTATTTCATGAGGGCAAAAGCTTTTAGTTTAGAGTTCCTAATACATAAAAGTTTCTGACACATATGATATACTTAGCAAATATTTGTGTGTGTGTGTGTGTGTGTGTGTGTGTGTTTCTTTTGGTTTTTGGGTCACACCCGGCAGCGCTCAGGGGTTACTCCTGACTCCATGCTCAGAAATTGTCCCTGGCAGGTTCAGGGGACTATAAGGGATGCTGGGATTCGAACCTTCTACATGCAAGGCAAACTCCTTACCTCCATGCTATCTCTCCGGCTCAGCAGGTATTTGCGAATGAAATGTAAATGATGGCTATCATTTCAAATAAAACATTTTAAAGTTTCCTAAGTCAAACACATTTTTATAATAATAAGCATAATTATATACATAACCTTTGGTCAGAATATTTTTTGAGCATTTTAGATGTCAAAAAAGCTTGAAAATGATATTTTGTTTTTCTTCACCCATGAGGTCAGAAACATCAATTACTTTTTTGCTCCTCTGAAAAACAATGTTAGTATTTCCTGATCACATCTCTTACCCATTTACAATATATAGGTCCCTGTATATATTTTGTTCTCTTACTTTCCTTATTTCTTATAAATCACAACATTAAGCTGATATTTGTATCTCCACATGGTACACACAAGAAATAGTTGCTTATGATCACCTAAAGTCTGTAGAATGGGACTTTAATTAAAACCTTTTTTCTGACTGGTGTTTTTTTTAGCAAGATGCTCCTATCTTCCCTTTCTATTAGTAAATTATGTAACAACATTAACTCAGCTCACCTACCCACACTAAACTTTACACAGGAGCAGAAGGCTATAAATGCCTAAAATTTCTAGAACATGCAGTTTTCGGAATTTTTAGGAGCACAAAAAGCGTTTCCCAGCAAAATTCTTATACCTGTCACACAGTTGGATGAGTAGATATCAGGGAGCTGGGTGCCTAGGACTTTTGCCTGTCTACTATGGCTTCTGATCGTCTGTTTTCTGGTGTATATGAGAGCTTCCTCCTTTTTCTCTAAGGTTCTGCTCAGGCTGTTATTATTCGACCACAGTCCTGCTACCATAGACGGGGTGGGCTTTTTGAGTCTGAGTGATGATTTAGGTATACCATTTCCATCATAGTGCTTTGTTCAGAGGCAGATTCATCTTTCAATGTCTGAAGTCTTCATCAGAAAGGAAAGTCAAATAGAACAGACTGATGATATTCTTGGAACCACTAAATCCAGCTGTGCTTGAGGTCCACAATCAGACTTTTCACTGAAGTTACAGAGTATAGTTCTCTTTTTGTCAAGCAAGTTTGAGTTGAATTTCTGCAACTTGCAATCAAGGGATCATACATCTTGTGCCCTTTTTTCCCTTAATATTTGGGATTATAACATGTTTCTTTACAGGCCTATAATGTAAATGATATATCTGAGTGCTAGAAGATCATGTCAAACAATTCTTTATTTTTATGGTACAAATTAAAAGTGACAGATCTGAAGCTGTTAAGAAATACACAAAGTGCAGCTTTACTGACCATACAGATATTGCTCTAGATTAAGTACAGTTTTGTCAGTTTTTTTTTTTCTTTTAAACAGTAAGCAACCTGTGCAGATAAGTCAGCTTTGGTTTCAATGTCAGAGCAAATAAGGAGCTTTTAAATATCCGGTTTGGCTTCTTGGTCACAAGTCCATCGCATCAACTTCTTATAATGATGATTTTATTTTCAAAACAACCCAGTCTGTTTCCCTGCCCTCCTTTCGCTGCCTGCTCCAGGCACAGAGGAGCAGCTGTCTCTCTGATGTCTCCTCAGTGGACCCTGGTGACCAGTCTAGATCACAGCACGTAGGACAAAAAAAATAAAAAAAATCACCTTCTTAACAACAAATAAACAAATATGTCTCACATAATTTCAAGTTGAAGACAAGCAAATCACATGACAAAAAGCTTATTACAAAATGTTATCCAAACAGCTTTTACAATCAAACATTATAATGAAAATCAATTTCCTTTTATTCCATTTTCTTTTTCAGCTTGGTCATTAGCTGGGTACAAGTAGAGTGCTGAGGTAAAACACTGATAAACAGTTTGTATTTCTTTTTTCTTCTTCTTAAAATAGTAACAGTTTAGTATTGCGAGATTGTCAGCAACAACTAACCATATCTATACAATGTGCATATACCTACAAATACTGAGCTTTGGTCCAGCATAGAGAAGATGGGAAAGGCATTTTACAATTTCTTTTTGGTCATAGCTTGAGTTCTTTGATACACCTCTACTTGGGTTTTTCCTAGCTCCTTTTGCTTTTTGTTCTTTTTGCACATGTATGCATGTGTATGTTTGTATGTGTGTGGTGTGAGTACAACACAGAGAAACCTAAATCTTGTGATGCAATTAGTATTTTGCTAATACTCAAAACCTTTTTTTGTTTGTTTGTTTGCTTTGGTTGAAAACCCTCCTCACAAACAAATGTAAAATATAACATTAGTTGCTTTTCTTTTTTGACATGAAAAAAATGAGGCGACAATAATTAAAAAATGTAAGAAAGATATTGAAGCTTGTAATACAATTGCATATGTCCGAAGTGGCTTTTATTTTTGTTTGTGGCAACTTTAACCTTATTTTCATAGAAACACAAAAGACACTTTAATGCTGTTGGTATATGAAGTTGTTCACAGGTAGAAATAAGAAATGTCGTAATAAAAGTAAGGAATATGTGTGGTCCTGAAGACTTACAAATTACACAGTATAATTTATATTCCTAAGAATCTGTTCAGGCACCTTATTTATGCCTTGTAGCAAAAAATTTATCTGTAAAAAATTAATATAAGAAGCATTACAACACCTTATAAATAATTTATAAAACAATACAAAATTATAAAACTATAAAAAAAATCACTGCACATGAATGGTTTCACGACTGTGGGATGAATATTCCATCTCTTTGATTCCACTCTGGAAGATTATTTCTGTTTGTATTTTCACTAGCAATACCAGTGAACACCTCCCAATTAGAGATCTCTGAACGACACAGCACTTTTGCAGCAGCAGTTGGCATATGTTTAAACCTTTAGCATTCATCAGATGTTAACCTGTCCGTTTCTTTGGGGGAGCTTTGCTTTGCTGATAAAATTTTGAGCAGGTCCGCAGAGAAAACAAAATTTGTTTCATCAAGACATCTCCGATTTTCTGGGTTGTTGGTACTCGTGCAGTTTTTCAAGTGGTGAAATAATTACTGTGAGTTCCTTGGTAGTGAAGATCAAGTCAGGTATGTTCCAATTAGCAACGGATTGGTGAAATGGAAATATTTCTACAAGCCACTGGTTCCTCCTCTAAGATTTGTTTCAGGATTTCTGGCTGGTCATCTGGTTACCACAGAAGTTCTGGAGAGGGTGGGTGGGAGCACAATTATACTGTTGCATTCACACAACCAGCCAGGAGGCCCTCAGAAAAAAACCTCCAATCTCCCTAGGGTTGTGGGGGTGGGGATGCTTTTTTTGGGGAGAAGAGAGCATTTCTATTATGCTGGGCTACTTGAGTTGGGGCTTCTCTTTCTTTTTTTTCATTCACAATTTACTGTAGTACCGGAGAGTGCTTATTTCCTACATATTCGGGAGTATTTACATGTCAACAGCAGGCGAATGGATGGCTTTCCCCTGCTCTGTCAAAACCCTTTTGCCTATTCCTGTGGAAAATATCACTTAGGGTCTATGTGGCCAGCTGCATAGCCTTTCTCAGGTCTCACATTTCCTTTCGGGCTTTTTCGTTTGTTTTTGTTCACATTACTTTGAAAATAAAATAGTCCCCTGATTTGGTAGTGAAGGTTATTCTGATGTGTTGGATAAGCCACTTTTTTTGTCACTTTCCTTCTAATCTAGTAATCTAGGCACTTGGTTACTAAAAATTTCTTTTTTAATTTTTGTTTTACTTTGTTTCAGGGTTATATCCAGGCAGTGTTTAGGGCTTATTCTTGGCCCTGCACTCAGGAATCACTCCTGGCAGACTCAGGGGACAATATGGAATGTCAGGGATTGAGTCTGGGTTGGCCATGTGCAATGCAAATGCCCTACCCACTGTACTATTGCTTCAGCCCCTTAGGAACTCTGTCTTCCCCCTAAGAACCCAGTCTCTAATTTTTTTTTTTGTTTTTGGACCACACCCGGTGACACTCAGGGGATAACTCCTGGCTATGCGCTCAGAAGTCGCTCCTGGCTTGGGGGACCATATGGGAAACCGGGGGATTGAACCGCGGTCAGTCCTAGGCTAGCACAAGCAAGGCAGGCACCTTACCTCCAGCGCCACCGCCCAGCCCCCCAGTCTCTAATTTCAATTGCTTAAATTTGTCTGTCAAATTGCTGCACCATCGAGATATCCCAAGATCAATTGTGCCCTCTCCCCACTTGAAAAAAATGTCTGCCATTGCTGATGGAATGAAAGTAGTCACAGAAAAGATGAGATTTTTTTTAGGTTATACAGTAGCTTTTTAATGATCAACTCTGTCCCTTTCTTTTTGGCCTGTTATATTTGTGTGTGTGTGTGTGTGTGGATATGGTGTGCATGCAATGTGCGTATTTTGACTGGAATCGTGAGACATTTCTTTGGCTATCAGACTTCTGAGAGAAATTGCTTTGCACAGAAGCATAACATAGATGTAAGTATTGAACCAAATGTGCAGCTTATGTTTATATTACAAAATTAGTTTTGGTCAGCTCTCCATGTACGTGGCCAACAGACTGAGAAAAATCCTTAGCTCTGGTGTGGACAGTGAGCACAATTACAGCTTATGCCAGTGTTGACAGTTCATTGAGCAAATCCCTAGTTATTTTGGAGTCTCCTGCATTTCCCTGGGATCTGAATGGCAAAGACACAGTTCCTACTCTGGTCATCCAGCAGACCCCAGAGGGAGAAGGGGAAGTCGACGGAAAAAGAGAAATGCAAAACTCCATTTTCTTTTCTCAAACCCACTAGTCATAGTGAGAGGAAAGCAATGAATGCTTTGGCACATGATCCAGAATGCCCCCACCCCTTCCCAATTAGATGCAAGAAAAAAATAAAAGAAAGAAAAAAAGGAAAGAAAAAAAACACCAAAAAGACTTTCCACCCCAATAAAAAAGCTAAGTGAGTGAGCATCACAGAGTGGTGACAAGAGATGGGAAAGAAGGAAGAATTCAGGCTTCTTCTCTTTCCATCTTGCAATGGAATATCAGCAACAGAAACAGACAGCAGAGAGAAGAGTAGAGTAGACCGCGGATTGCATTTGCAACGTGCCACGCGGCGTTTCTGACTTTGGTTAATTAATAAATAGGTTTCCTAGTGAATCCGCTCTGAGACCCTGAAAGGGTACAGTTCCTCCTCCAGGTGGCAGGCTTGGATTCGGTTTGCAAACATAAAAAAGTTTGGTTCTTGACTTTTTTTTTTTTTTGGTTTAGTTTAGATTTTCCTTTTTTCCTTCAAGTGTGTTCACATTTTCATCATCGACAGAAAAAAATTTAAAAGAGTAGGTGGTCATTTGGTTTGCTACAAATCCTTTAGAAAAAAAAAAACTGGGCGGGGGTGCAATTGGGGATGGGCTCTCCTCCCAAAGCAACCTGCCCTGCGTGTGGATTGCTTGCTTAAAGTTTCTCCAAAAGAAAAGCATTTTATTTTTTCCCCTTTTTTTGGGAAACCATAGATCTGTCCACTTGGTGGTTGGCTGAGTTGTCTTTCTTCCAAGGGCGGTGTAGCTGGAGTTATTTGGGAAATTGAATTGCAATTGCAGTTGACTGGCAATCTGGGCAGCGTTTGCTTGGGGGGGGGGGCTCCAAGGAGCATCCCTTTAGGATGCCTCCTCCAGGGAGTCCGCTAAGGGCTCCAGGGGC
>PVKC010046616.1:0-11187 GCA_004027635.1 Crocidura indochinensis
AATATAAAAAGGGGAGACTGAGTGATAGCATGAAGATAGGGCATTTGCTTTGCATGCAGAAGGACGGTGGTTTGTATCCCGGCATCCCACATGGTCCCCCGAGGCTGCCAGGAGCGATTTCTGAGTGTAGAGCCAGGAGTAACCCTTGTGCATTGCTGGGTATAACTCAAACACACACACACACACATACACACACACACACACACACACAGAAAAAAAAGAATATAAAAGGGGGTCAGAGAGATAGCACAGCAGTAGGGCGTTTGCCTTGCATGTAGCTGATCCAGGACAAACAGTGGTTCGAATCCCAGCATCTCATATAGTGCTCCATGCCTGCCAGGAAGATTTCTGAGCACAGAACCTGGAGTAACCCCTGAGCTTCGCCCAGTGAGACCCAAAAAATAAAAAAATAAAAGAATCAGAGTAACTCCTGTTATCTTGCCTGGAAGAGTATTATGAGGGGTGTGGAGAGGGAAGAAAGGGAGGAGAGAGAATGTATTTGTAAAAAGATGATTCAGCTTTTGGCAACTGAGCACAGCCTGTTTCTCAGTTACTCTGTAATTGAGAGGCATGTTAATATTCTCATAAAAGACCGTTTTGCTGCCTCTTGAAATGTTCAGCTGTTCTGAGGCCATTGCTTCCCTCTAGGCATCCACTGACTGACTGCAGTCAGTAGGTATTTTGGCATTAACTGCAGTTTGCTCTTTTATTTTTTATGTGATTCTAAATCCCCCCCTCTTTTTTTTTTGCAGGCAACTGACACTAGTCCACCTGTTTGCTCCACTCCTGCTGACAATGATTCCTGTAAGCATTTGTTCTTCAAGCTGGAGGATGAAGTTTTTATTGTCATCTTGTATTTGATTGGAGAGGTTGTTCCTATTACAGTGCCAAGAAAGTTGCATACTAGCAATACTTTAGTTGATCTATTTTTCACTTCATCTTATAAAATATACTCTTTTGGGGCCGGAGAGATAGCATGGAGGCAAGGCATTTGCCTTGCATACAGAAGGACCTTGTTCAAATCCCGGCATCCCATATGGTCCCCGGAGCCTGCCAGGAGCTATTTCTGAGCGTAGAGCCAGGAGTAACTTATGAACACTGCCGGGTGTGACCCCTCAAAATAAATAAATAAATAAATAAATAAATAAATAAATAAATAAATAAATAAATAAATAAATAAAAATAAAATAAAATATCCTCTTTTATAAAGCAGGTAACTCTCAGGTTAAAAGAGAGGCCCAGAAGTCTGTTCTTCACAAACCACTAAGTCCTGATGCCAGAACCTCCAGCCTTTCTGAAAGTACTCCTCTCAAAGCAGTGAAGGTATGGTGAAGTTTTTCTTTGAACTATAAGTGTGAGTTAGCAGCACCTGTTATTATATTTATTATAAGCAGTTATTTTTCCTGTGATAAATACTGCCAATGCTAAATAAGAGCACACTTCAGTCACTTTCCCAGGAAATATTTTCCTTTTGGTTAGGTTTTTGGACATGGAATTTGTGAGAGGTGGAGAGGGGCAGGAGTTGCTCATTAATATCATGGTTTGAAATCTGATAAACTAAAGGTGGAGACATAGCACAACAGGTAGGGCACTTTTCTTGCACACAGACAACCTGAGTTCTATCCCCAATATTCATATGGTCCCCCTAGCCCTGCCAGGAATGATTCCTAAGTGCATAACCAGATATCTCTGAACATCTCTTGGTAAGACCCTCTTTCCATCCAAAAAAAGCCTGATTTGTTGTGGTTGGGTTTTGGTTTTTATAGAAGGGGGAATCTTAAGTTCATAAATCTGTAAATGGATTATTTTAAATAAAGGCCAAAGAAAATATAAGAAAGCTGTAAAATCATCAGCCCATTAGAGGAGAACAAGCAGTGTCAACCTCATCTACCTGGTCTGATGAATTTGAGCATAACACAAATAGTGGTAACACAATAGCATAACACAAATACATGTTTAAAGAATGTTTATACCATTGTATTAGGGGTTGGCCAGATCATTTGCTATAAAATGGGCATTTAAGTAACATTTATTCTAGGGTAAATATTAGATGTTAAGGAATATACCAAAATATACCCTAGGGGCTGGTGCAGTGGTGCAGTGATAGGGCTGACCCAGGACAGACCTAGTTCGATCTCGGGTGTCCCATATGGTCCCCCAAGCAAGGAGCAATTTCTGAGCACATAGCCAGGAGTAACCTCTGAGTGTCACCTTGTGTGGCCCAAAACCAAACAAACAAAAATTATACCCTCGGGAAAAACAAAGGTTAAAAAATGCCATGTATGGGGCCATCAAGATAGCATGGAGGTAAGATGTTTGCCTTGCATATAGAAGGACGGTGGTTTGAATCCCGGCATCCCATATGGTCCCCCAAGCCTGCCAGGAACGATTTCTGAACATAGAGCCAGGAGTAACTCCTGAGCGCTGCTGGGTGTGACCTCCTAAAAGAAATGCAATGTACTAATAATACTAGGGTAGGGAACTTGCTTTGCTTCAGCTGACTGAGTTTAATTAATCACTGGCACCCCACATGGTCTGCCAAGCCTGCAATAAATGATTCTTGAGTGCAGAGCCAGAAGTAAACTCTATGTATCACAGGTTGTTCCCAAAAGAAAAAAAAATTATTTTTTTTGGTTTTTGGGTCACACCCAGCAGCGCTCAGGGTTACTCCTGGCTCTATGCTCAGAAATTGCTCCTGGCAGGCTCGGGGGACTATATATGGGACACCAAGATTCGAACCACCGTCCTTCTGGATGCAAGGCAAATGCCCTACCTCCATGCTATCTCTCCGTCTCCAAGGGAAAATAAATTTTTTAAATAGTTAAATACTAATTTGTCATTAATAAAATTAATTATTTATGTTACCTTATTTATTCTTCAATATCCCAAAGATATTTTTGTTTTGGTTTTTTTTTTTTGGTTTTTGGGTCACACCCGGCAGTGCTAGGGGTTACTCCTGGCTCCATGCTCAGAAATTGCTCCTGGCAGGCACGGGGGACCATATGGGGCACCGGGATTTGAACCGATGACCTTTTGCATGAAAGGCAAATGCCTTACCTCCATGCTATCTCCCGGGCCCCCCAAAGATATTTTTAATTTGCAACAAAGCGAAGATCAGTTTGATTGTGGCACTGCAGTAAGATTCACATCTGCTCTTTTCCACAAAGATATTCCTTTTTTTTTTTAATGGAAATTTAGCATTCCAAGACAATATAAAAGTCACTCTATTAATTTGTGAGTTGGAAGTTCCGAGTTTTAATATTAATTCTGCTACTGGTTTTGGGAACTCTGATAAAACAGTTGATTTTTTGGTGCATTAATTCTACATGTGAAAAATGGTGAGGAATTTTTTAAAATCTTACTAACTAAATAAATACATAATAGGGGCCGGGCCGTGTCGCTGGAGGTAAGGTGCCTACCTTACCTGCGCTTGCCTAGGACGGACCACGGTTCGATCCCCCGGTTCCCACATGGTCCCCCAAGCCAGGAGCGACTTCTGAGCGCATAGCCAGGAGTAACCCCTGAGCATCACGGGGTGTGGCCCAAAAAACCAAAACAAAAGAAAAAAAAGAAATACATAATAAATATTAAATATGTCTCATATCCTAATCTTGGCCATGTTTTTAATGTGGCTGTACCAAATCTAAGCTTGCCATGAAGTCAGGGCAGGATGCATGCCAGGCCCACCATTATGGTAGAGAGTTTGAGGTACTGACTATGCTTCCTGTTGTTGGGTAGACATAAGGGCAATTACAGAAAAATGGCTGAAAGCCCAGAAGAGGAAATCAAGAGAAGGCACAGTTGTAGCTTCTCTGAATTGGCATTTTATCATATTGAGAACATCTTTTCTGTATGAAACTATAAAGGCCTTTGGGCAGCCACTGCATAAACCTTAAATAATATGAAATATGAAAACCTTAAATAAGTATTAAAATGAGCGGTCCACATTAAGAGAATCCTCCTATAATCCGAGACCTTCTCTATCTTCTCTTACCTTTTAAGTTTTAAAAGATTTTAAATAAAATCTTTTCTGGAAAAAAAATACTAATACTGAAAATGGTTTTGTAAAAAAGGAATTGGAAGAGCCAGAAAAACTGTACTTTGTACACATTTTACCCAGTTTCGATCATCACAATTTCTTATGGCCCCCTAAGCAACACCAGGAATGATCCGGAGTACAGAGTAAAGAGTAGGCTTTGAACACCACTGGATTTTGCCCCAAAACCAACAAATAAAACATGAATTGGAGGTGCCAGAGTGATAGCACAGTGGTAGGGCATTTGCCTTGCACTCGTCCAACCCCTGATGGATCCCGGTTCTATTCTTGGCATTCCATATGGTCACCCAAGCCCTCCAGGAGCGATTTCTGAGTGCAAAGCCAGGAGTAACTTCTGAGCACTGCCAGGTATGACCCAAAAACAAGCAAAAAATAAACAACAACAAAAAAAAGAATCATGAATTGGAAGGACTAGAAATATAGCTCAAAGGATTGAGCCCATTTTGTATGCAGGAACTTGGGTTTGATCCCAAGCAGCACAGGTTCCCCCAGCACCTCCAAGTGCTACTAGGATTAGCCCAAGAGTACTGCTATGAGGGGCTCCAAAACATAACAAAATGAATTGTAGTTATGAAAACATAACATGCCTGACTAATCAGTGAAGTGTGTGAACTCTACTAATTTACTGCTGAGTAGGAGGAACAATTTCTCGCTGTTGGTAAAGGCTCCACACCAAGGAGAGTCATTGCGAGTCAGTTGTGGGAGTGAGTGAGACACTAAGAAATTGTGAGTTGTTCCTTGTGTGGGTGAAAGCTCATACATGTTTTCTTCCCTCAGCTGAAAGAGGTTTCAACCTCAAGTAACTCTGAGTGAGGCTGATTTCACAACCGGCAGTTACTTGAAAAATGAAAGGAAATGGGTCGTCTTAATTCTTGGAGCTGAGTTACTATTTCATCTGCACTGCAGTAAAACTGTAGGATCCAACAAATGCTGTATATGGGGCCAAAGAGAGTACAGTGAGGAAGGTACTTGCAGAGTCAGAAGTGACCCCTGAACATTGCAAGTGTGGCCCAAAACAAACAAAAATGTATTCACTGAAGGTTCCTGTTTGTCTCTTCCAGCTTCTGCTTCCTGCTCCTGGTACCTAATTTCTTCTGCTCCTGCCTTCCACTTACCTTCTAATGTGAGCTCAACTTTTAGCTTTCTCTCAAGTTCTCCTTTCTCATCCCTGGTGCACTGCCTTTTCAGTGTGTTCTCTGTATGTTGATAGTGGAGGGCTTGTCACCTTCATTCCCTTTAACAGAACAATACCCATGTTTTCTTACACCATGTCATCATTTTTGTCTCTTGCTGTCTTCACTGACCAGAATGAATATGTAGCCTCTTAAATCAAGTGTAAAAATTACAGAATCTATTCTGCAGCTTAAAAAAGATTTTCAGCCTAACAGAAACATCTGTCCTTTTAGATATGTTGTTGAGTTCTAATTCATATAAACTCTTTCCAAAGATTTCAGTGGTATTATTGACTCACTTTTTATTCTGCATTTTAATGTATATCTTGCTTGCTGGTAAAGGACGTAATTCTTTTTTATTATTTATTTAATTTTATTTTTTGGTTTTGGGGTCACATCCGCAGCACTCAGGGGTTACTCCTGGCTTCATGCTCAGAAATCACTCCTGGCAGGCTTGGGGGACCATATGGGGTGCCAGGATTCGAACCAATGGCCTGCATAAAAGGCCTTACCTCCATGCTATCTCTCTGGCCCCAAGGACTTAATTTTTTTAAGAAAACCTAATGAGGGGCTGGAGTGATAGTCCATGTTTGTCTTGCATATGGCTATCCCAGGTTTGATCATCTGTACTACATATGATCCACTGAACCTCTAGCAGGAGTGATCCCTGAGTGCAGAGCCAGGAGTAAACCCTGAGCTCTGGTAGATGTGTCCTCACACACGCATACCCAAAATAAAAAGAGGAAAGAGAAAAAAAAACTAATGTATATATGAAAGACCATTTTTATTTAGGTCTAATATTACTTTTAATGTTCATATAAGAAAAACATCATTTTGAATTCCAGAAGCAAAGATAAGGTACTTGTGTTACACCTAACAAACCTGGATTCAATCCCCAGCATCCCTGAACCCCTCTAAGATAAGCTATGGGTGTTGCCCCAAAGCAAAATTTAATCATACTTAAATCCTTTTCTTAGATATAGTATTTAGTGGGGTTGGAGTGATAACTCAGCAGTAGGGCATTTGCCTTGCACACTACCGACCCTGGACAGACCCAGGTTGGATCCCCAATATTCCATTTGGTCTTCCGAGCCTGCCAGGAACAAATTATTAGTGAATTTAAATACTTAGAAATAGGGGCTGGAGAGATAGCATGGAGGTAAGCATTTGTCTTGCATGCAGAAGGACAGAGGTTTGAATCCTGGCATCCCATATGGTCCCCTGAGCCTTCCAGGAGCGATTTCTGAGCATAGAGCCAGCAGTAACACCTGAGCACTGCCGGGTATGACCCAAAAACCAAAAATGAAAGAAAGGGAGATATTGAGAAAGAAAAACACTCAAGAGAATGTGGGCTTCTTCAAGGGCAGAGAAAATTCCAGTGCACATCCCAGCATTAAAGCAAGAAAGTATGAAACCTTACTTCTCAACAGCTGACCCAGGTTCAATCCCCAGCATCCCATATGGTCTCCCCAGCCTGCCAGGAACAATTTCTGAGTGCAAATGGGTATGGTCCCCCACCCCACAAAAACTGGCATTGTTGGGCCAGAAAGACAACTCAAAGAGCTGGAGCACATGCCTGGCATGCAAGGCCCTGGTTTAATCTCCAGCATGAATGGCCTCCTGGGCACTGCTAAATATGGCCTGGTGACCTTTGGCATCACTAGGGAGAGCTCCTTAGCTAAAAACAACAGCAACAAAATTAGATTTAGATTGTTTTGAACCACACCTGATCCTACACAGGAGCTATTCCTGGCTCTATGCTAGGAGTAACCCTTGACAGTGCTCAGAACCATGTGTAGTGGTGGGCATAGTACCAGGGTCAACCACATGTAAGGCAAGCATTTAACCTCTGTATACCAATTTTAGGGGTTTTTTTTTTTGGTTTTTGGGTCACACCTGTCAGTGCTCAGGGGTTACTCCTGGTTCTATGTTTAGAAATTGTTCCTGGCAGACTCAGGGGACCATATGGGATGCCGGGATTCGAACCACCATCCTTCTGCATGCAAGGCAAACACCTTGCCTCCATGCTATCTCTCCGGCCCCAACTTTAGGGAGTTTTTTTATTTGTTTTTTTTTGTTTTGTTTTTTTTTGTTTTTTTTGTTTTTTTTTTTGGTTTTTGGGTCACACCCAGTGACGCTCAGGGGTTACTCCTGGCTATGCGCTCAGAAGTCGCCCCTGGCTGGCCTGGGCGACCATATGGGGCACGGGGGATCGAACCGTGGTCCGTAGCGCGGTAAGGCAGGCACCTTACCTTTAGCGCCACCGCCCGGCCCCTAGGGAGTTTTTTTAAACAAAATTCTATTACCTGTAACCTGATTTAGTTTAGCTTCTTAACTTTTCAGCCCTGATTTGCATTTCTTAGCCCCACACTAAGCCCCTTCAGGCTCTGCTTTTATAAAATATTGGTTCTGCTTTTGCATGACAATTGAACCAAACTTCTATTTTGTAATGACATTTTCTCCTAATTTTCTGGTCACAGAAACATTTTTGTGCACTTTGTATATGGTGTCTTGTCTAAGACTTTCAGTTCTCCCATCCTAAGTAACTGCTGCACTTAATATGGCCAATTTGGGAACAGAATTCTGGAGAACCTCTTGGCTGGTAGAATTGGAATAGGCCAAATGACAGACCTGGTACTTAGATGATAGAAATAAATCTCGGGGTCCCACTCAGGAGTCTGATTTAATCACCACCTATGCTAGTTTTAAGATTTTTTTCTCCTCTTCTAGAAGTTCCAGATGCCTGTCAGAGAGACCTGTGTGGAATGTCAGAAGACTGTCTACCCGATGGAGAGGCTCCTGGCCAACCAGCAGGTGTTTCACATCAGCTGCTTCCGTTGCTCCTACTGTAACAACAAGCTCAGGTAAGCCAGACCCAAACAAGCTACCTCTTGTCTCAGCATAGTTCTAGTTCCCCACGGGGTCCTTGGCTTTTGTGCTCTGGTACTAAAAACAGACGGTAAAAAAAAAAAAAAAAAAAAAAATAGGGGCCCGGGAGATAGCATGAAGGTGGGACGTTTGCCTTTCATGCAAAAGGTCATCAGTTCGAATCCGGGTGCCCCATATGGTTCCCCGTGCCTGCCAGGTGCAATTTCTGAGCATGGAGCCAGGAGTAACCCCTGAGCACTGCCGGGTGTGACCCAAAAAAATAAATAAATAAATAAATAAATAAAAATAATAAAATAAAAAATAAAAACAGACGGTGAAAAAAATAAAGAAAAATAGAAAATAAATTAAATCTGACTGTGGGCTGTTGAATACCATAAAAAATTGGAAAGTCCACTTAATGTGAAGTATTTTCTAGGAAATGATCATGGTTATTAGAATTTCTTAGTCTGTTGACAGGTTTCCAGCCTCTCAATGTAAATAATCGGACAGACAGATACTTAAATATGGATTGCAAATGTCCTCCTTATTGGCCCTAGAGATGTTTAGTATCTGAGGTCTGATGCCTCTCTGCAACTAGCACCAGTGTGAAGTAGTGCTAGCTGAAATGTGTCCCTTTTATTAAGCCAAAATGTGTCTCTAACTTCCACTCATAAATTATTTGCCTGCCTGCTAAATTAGTTTTTCTCTGAAAAGTACATTTCGAAGTTTTATTAATTGGGCCCGGAGAGATAGCACAGCGGTGTTTGCCTTGCAAGCAGCCGATCCAGGACCAAAGGTGGTTGGTTCGAATCCCAGCATCCCATATGGTCCCCTGAGCCTGCCAGGAGCGATTTCTGAGCATAAGGAGTAATCCCTAAGTGCTGGCAGGTGTGACCCAAAAACCAAAAAATAAAATGAAATAAAATAAAATTGGGGGATAGAGAAGTACAGGGGTTAAGGTGCTTGCCTTGAATGCTGCTGACTCAGGTTTGATCCCCAGTTCCCCGTATGGTCCTCTGAACTCATCAAGAATAACCCTGACATAGCAGGTGTGGTCCAAAAACAAATTAAAATCAAATAAAATAGGGGCCGGAGCGATAACAGTGATAGGGTATTTGCCTTGCATGCGTCCGACCTGAGAGAGACCCGGCTCAATTCCCAGCAACAGATATGGTCCCCCAGCCTGCCAATGGCGATTTCTGAGTGCAGAAACCAGGAGTGACTCCTGAGCACCACTGTGTGTGGCCCAAAACCCAACCAATCAATCAATCAATAAGTAAATAAAGTTTAAAAATAAATAGGGGCCGGAGAGATAGCATGGAGGTAGGGCATTTGCCTTACATCCAGAAAGATGGTGGTTTGAATCCCAGCATCCCATATATATCATCCCCTGTGCCTGCCAGGGTGATTTCTGAGCCCAGAGCAGGAAGTAACCCCTGAGTGCTGCCGGAAGTGACCCAAAAACCAAATAAATAAATAAATTACACCATTCCTGTAGAGAGATTAATTGCAACTATAATATAAAATACTGGGGTGATGGCTCAAAGGACTGAGAATATATACTTTGCCTCCTGGAATCCTAGGTTCAATCCCAGCATCACATGGTCCCCTGAGCTTCATGTAAGTATTCCTTGAGCATCACTGGATGGGAAAAAATAAATAATAGCACAGTGAGAAATTAAGAGGAAAAATATGTAATTTGTGTGTGTACACATGCATATGTATGCATTTTGAAATGAACCCAAGGCCTCTATTGCTGAACTTCGTCCTCAAATGATTACACTATTGGGAGCCAAGAGATAGTACCGAGGGAAGGCATTTATTCTGCACACTGCTCACCTGGGCTCAATCCCTGGTCTGTATGTGATCCTCTTAACCACCAAGAGTGATCCTTGAACACTACTGGTGTGTGTCCCCAAAAAAATAAGAGCACACCTCAGATTCAGGTGCAGTTGAATGTCTAAGAAAAATGTACCGGGCCCGGAGAAAAGCACAGCGGCGTTTGCCTTGCAAGCAGTCGATCCAGGACCAAAGGTGGTTGGTTCGAATCCCAGTGTCCCATATGGTCCCCCATGCCTGCCAGGAGCTATTTCTGAGCAGACAGCCAGGAGTATCCTCTGAGCACTGCCAGTTGTGGCCCCAAAACAAAACAACAACAACAACAAAAAAAATGTACCAAAGTAATTTTTATTTAAGGAAAAGTCCCTGGGTCTACTCTGTACTGTGTACCTGAAAGTTTGGTGCCCATCGATTTCTGGGTCACACCTGGTGGTGCTTCCCAGCAGTACTCAGGTGTCCATGTGGTTCTGGGAAACAAACTCAGGGTTCTGCACATATAGGCATATTTTGTACCACTTACATACACTGGACACCAAGAAGTAATTTTCTTTTTGCAGGGAGCCATATCTGGCAGTTCTCAAGCTTTCTCTTGCTCTGTGCTCATGGGTCACCCTCAAATGTGTCCAGGAAACCACAAGGTACCAGGAATTAAACCCAAGGCTCCCCCATACAAAGTTTTGAGTCATCTTCCCAACCCCCCAAGAAATAATTTGGGGAGGACTTCTGAGGCCTGATGCCACAGAGGAACATATGTATGTGTCAGGAACAAATGTGAACCCAGTGCACGAAGGCCTGTGCTATGGCCCTTCAAAGTATCTTCCTATTCTAAAATAAGTAATTTTGGGGGAACGGTCACACCCAGCAGCGCAAGGGTTACTCCTGGCTCTATGCTCAGAAATCGATCCTGGCAGGCATGGGGCCCATATGGGATGCCGGGATTCGAACCACCGTCCTTCTGCATGCAAGGCAAATGCCCTAACTCTATGCTATCTCTCTGACCCAAGTAATTTGGTTTTTTTTTGGTTTTGTTTTTTTTGGTTTTTGGGTCACACCCGGCAGTGCTCAGGGGTTACTCCTGGCTCCATGCTCAGAAATTGCTCCTGGCAGGCACGGGGGACCATATGGGGCACCGTGATTCGAACCGATGACTTTTTGCATGAAAGGCAAACATCTTACCTCCATGCTATCTCCCGGGCCCCGTAATTTGTTTTTTATTTGGTTTTGGGACCACACTCAGTTATGTTCAAGGCT
>PVKC010046617.1:0-11201 GCA_004027635.1 Crocidura indochinensis
GCCACTGTGCTATCTCTCTGGGAGACCGCTTATTTCTTAAAGAACCTTTTTTCAGAGTTTGAAACTGCTATGATAGATATTTGAATTGGTAGCCAAAATTAACATATATGCTAGCTCTTCTGGGTTTTCACAACAATAGTTTAGGAACCAGCCTGGTAAGAGGTTAGTGGTGCTCCCAGAGGCTTCCATTTGTGGGGAGTCTTTGTTTGTTTTATTTGTTTTTTGGGTTACACCTGGTGGCACTCAGGGGTTACTCCTGGCTCTGTGCTCAGAAATTGCTCCTGGCATGGGGAACCAGATGGGATTCAAACCACTGTCCATCCTGAGTTGGCTGCGTGCAAGGCAGAGGCCCTACTGCTGTGCTTTCTCGAGCCCCAGCTTCCATCTTTTTGATGTAACAATGCATATTGTTAGGTTTGGGGGGGGGTTGGGCCACGCCCAGTGACATTTGGGTTACTTCTGGTTATGCGCTCAGAAATTGCTCCTGGCTTGGGGGACCATATGGGTTGCCGAGGATTAAACAAAGGTCCATCCTGGGTCAGCTGCATACAAGACAAGCGCCTTACCGCTGTGCTACCACTCCACCCTATATTGTTAGTATTGTTAGACAAAAAATTTCAATTGCATTTCATAGCTAGAATTTAAATCTAATAAAGCATAAATTGTACCTTGACATATTTTAATTTAGAAAATAGAATCTCAGGGATCCAAGAGATAGTACAGAACTAAGATGTTTGTCTTGCATGCAGCTGGCCCAGGTTTAATTCTTGGCACTCCATCAGGTGTGATCCCTGAGCTCAGAGCCAGAGTAAGCCAAAAACCAAAAATAAACATCTCTCATATATATACTGATAATAACTTCTCATTTATTTACTGAGTTTCAGTTTCATTTTCTAAATGGAATTAAAGTTGAGAATTTGGGCAGTTATTACTTTGAATTGGCATTTTCAAATAATGTGGTCATTCATCTATGTGCATATTAATACAAAATATGTTTTGTGGATAAAAATTTGGTTTGTGCGAAATTTTATTTTTTTGACTGTATGTGGTATTTACAAAGACTTCTCTACTGAGAACCTGACATACTTATCTAAAATTTTCTTAAATAATAACATTGAGATGTACAAAATACTTTTTACCCTTTAGAATTAGAATATATCTTTTACTGTTGTTTTAAATTAACCTCATGTTTGCCTCTCGTTTGTCAACAGGATAATCTTAATTTTTTGTTGTTTATTCCACATTTAGGCTTTCTCTTCCTTTCACTCATACTATGTCTGATACAGTAGTGGTAATTTTTGACCAAATACTTTCATATTAAAACACCCAAATTTAGAGTCCAGAGAGACAGCACAGTGGTAGGGCATTTGCCTTGCACACAGCCAAACCAGGATGGATGGTGGTTCGATTCCCGACATCCCATATGGTCCTCTGTGCCTACCAAGAGCGATTTCTGAGTGCAGAGTCAGGAGTAACCCCTGAGCACCACCAGGTGTACCCCTCCCCCCAAAAAACACTCAAATTTAAATTAAATATAACTGAGAAGAAACTATGGTGCTAGGCAAGCCCTTAAATACCTAAATATATAACACCTACCTCCCCAAAAAGAGTGAAATAGAGTTCTTAAGAGTGGAGTTTCATTCACTAAACATAAGCATAGGAACTTTGCTTTACAGATCGTATTTTCTAAAGCCTCACCCTGAGCATGAAATATGATTTAAATGCAGATTCCATTAGGCCACCCACTTAGGAACCTGATTTTAAGGCAACAAACCTGAGTGATATTTGAAGCATACCCAAGTGAGAGAACTAATACTTTTAAAGCACCATTACTTAATCATGGTGACCCATGTTAATGAAAACCCATGAAAACTTCCCTGCAGTTTCATACAAAATATTTATAAGCTGTTTACCTGAGTTGCTATAGCATGTTGAACTTACTGCTGTAAAAGATTAGTTTAGAAAATTTAAATGTAAGTCTCTATGATGTGCTACATGAAAGATTCCCATGTTTTAATTGAATTCAATAAAAATAGATCAAGTACAACCTCTGGTTTCACAAAGGAAATGATTCTATGTGAGTGATTCTGCTGTCACAAAACCCTTCCACACTGCAGTAAAAGAAATAGCATGCTCTTGTCTCACATTTTTCCCTAAAAAAGAAGACTGCCTCTACTCTCACTCTTTCCACAAACCTTCACGCACTAACCTATACTAGGTGCCAGACAGGAATAGCTCGCTTTGATTGTATTGGACTTTGGGGTCTAGTCTGGTCTAGGACATCATTTGTGAAACTGAAGGTGCCTGTTGTAATGGGACAGGTGTGTCAGTAACATTTCTTAGTGACCTCTGGAAAGCCTATTCCTCCTTTCCCTTTTCATTGGAAAGGGAAACTTTATTTCAGAGTAGAAAGTCTGAACTCATTGTCTGAACTCATCAACACCCTCTCTATCCCTCCCCTCCCCAATTTGTTGCAGACCAGGATGAAAGAGCAGCTGAGCTCAGCAGGGAGCAGAATGAGAAAACCATCCGGAGCACACAGACTGCTCTCCGCAATTTCCGAGAGTTCCTCATCTCCAAGTACCCCTCGGAAACGAGAGAGATCTATGTCATCCCCTGCAAGGAGCTGGATGCCTACCTGGCCTCTTTCTTTGTGGATGCCAGGCAGAAGGATGGGTCCGAATATGAACCCAACAGCTTGGCCAATTACCAGTGTGGACTTGAGCGATACCTCAAAGAGCACAGGTACGGCTACAGCATCACCAGGGACAAGGAATTCAAGCGCTCCCAAGAGGCCCTCAAGCAAAAGCAGATCGAGCTGCGCTGCAAAGGGAAAGGAAACAAGCCGCACAAGTCCATGAAGCTCACATTCGCCGATGAACTCATTCTGCGGAAACGGGGCCTGCTCAGCCGCTATAACCCCGAGGGGCTGCTCAACCTGGTGTGGCTCAACAACACGAAAGCCTTCGGGCACTGCACTGGCTTCCACGGGTCCACCTTGAAATGGGGTGACATCCGCCTGCGGGTGGCAGAAACGGGGCTAGAGTACCTGGAGTGGATGGGGCAAGACACCGGCGACCTAAATGCCAAAACCAAGCGTGGCGGCACAGATTCCCGTGTGTACGCCACCCAGCACGCCCCGCAGACCTGCCCCGTCCAGGACTACAAGGAGTACGCCCAGCGGCGGCCCCCTGCCATGCGCTACGAGGATGCCCCTTTCTACCTGTCCATTAAGCCCGTCGTCAACTTGGCGGCTCTGCACTGGTACAACTGCCAGGCTCTGGGCAAGAACAAGCTGGCCAAGATGGTGAAGACCATGTGCGAGAAGGGCAATATCCCTGGCAGGAAAACCAACTTCAGCGTCTACCAGAGCTGCAGCACCTTGTCCGAGGCGCAGAGCAACCAGCTGGTGCTTATCTGTAACAACCTGAGCCAGCAGGCCGCCCAGTCTGTGGCCGGTCACTCCAGCAGTGGCAATTTCATCGTCTCTGCCTCCTATGACTCTTCCTCCGACACTGCCTGACTCCTCACTTGAGCAAGACCCACCCGCCCGCTTGGTGGCCCTGTCCAACAGACTTGATCGCCCACTGCTTCTCCTTCCCGTTTCTTCTCCCCTCAGTGTTAACTTTATAAAAATATAAATATATAATATATTTTTTTCTTTCTACAAGGAAGCCAATGGAGATAGTTTAGTATTATTACCGTGGTATTTATAGGCTCAAAGCAAACGTACTTGTGGGTGATGAAACGTAATTGCTGTTACAGACTTTGCAAAACCATAGTGGTTCTCAGGCAATGCAACATAGAGAAGGACTATTCCATTTCTGGAAAAAAAAAAAAAAAAGAAAACCATCTACAGAAAATGGAGAGTCATCCTAGATGTTGTGCCCTCTTCATCCTCACCTGCTTTTCCTTCCCACCCTTCTTCCTTTCATTTTTAGTTGACTTAATGGCATTTTATTTTCTAACTGTTTATCAGGAGAAGACAACATACTTTGAATATGAAGTGCTGATAGGAGCATGACTTCAGATTATTTATCTTTTTTTTTTTTTAGCTTAAGTAGAATTTTAATTTTAGCTCCTGTGCTTCACCTTTTGCATTATTTAAGGATCTAGGTTTTTAAGTTCCATCTTTGGTGGGTAGGGGATAGGGAGAAGGAGGGAATAAAGGTACTATTCTTTTTGAAAGATAGTTTGAAACCATATGCAAAATTCACTGCTGTAGCCCCCAACAGAGTTACATAACTAATTTTTACTGTTGTGCTTGAACCTGGTAGAATATTTTTGTTTACCAAGAAATCAGTATAAATGCAGTCTGATTATCAGATTTACAAGAAAGTTAAAACTGCCATAGTTCTGAGAATATCCCCAAATACCCAGTAAAATCTTAAGCATCAAGAAATTGTAGATGGAACATTTTCACTTAAAATTTACACTAGCAAAGACAAGTAATTTGTCTTCTTTTGAGAGTACAAAGCTCCTGAATATGTATTTATGAGCATTAAACCTCAGTCTCTTTTCCCTAGGGGATAATTTTTCCCAATAGTTGAAATCAGTAATATTGAGGTATAATATTCACTAATATTAAATACGATATTTAGGTTAATTCAAAACTTCCTTGAAAATGTGCAGCATTCCCTCTACAATGAATGTTAGTTGAGCTTATCTATGATATCCTACAATTATAATAATGATTTTGGTTAAACAACTCACTTTGTGGTGGTTTTTCCAAAGTCTTTACTTTTCAGTTTTATGCCTCTGAAGTATTATTAGCAGAGATATTTCAAAAATAAGATAAATTATACATTTGGACCACAATAAAGCTGAACTAGGTTCCTATCCTATATAATCATAAACATATTTTAAAAATCCAACAACTCTTTATTGCTTCTTTGGATCTGAGCTTTGGGAACAATTTGCTTATTAAGGTATTATTCACAATAGGTAGGAAGGGAGGAGTTATTTAATGTATTAATCTATTGTAAAACCAGGATACAGATTTCATATTGTTTTGTTTTGCTAAATCATCACACTAGCAGTGCTTTTTCATGGCTTGGCAGCTTTCAGTCTAAATCTTAAATACAGAGACCCATCCGAAAAGCCATGACCTTTTTTCTTGGCCTTTGTGAGGACTCTATAGAACAGTAGACTTGGTGTTGTGGAATCAACTTCATTTCATTGTCTTTTTTCTCCAAGAAAGGGTATAAGATAACTTGCTGTATTATTATTTTTATCATTAATGACAACAGCCACCAAGTTTGAGCCAGTAAGAGTGTCAGTACTGTGTAAAGTGACTAGCAGGCATTACTTAAATAATATTAAGTGTGGAAAAATTGGAAGCCATCAATAACCATAAAGAAAACAAATATACTCATAAGCATTGTCAGACTGTTTCTTCGGTTGAATCCTTAGGTATTTATTTCTATATGTTTCATCTTTGGTCCTTTCAATCACTTTGAAAAGAGGGTCAAGTATCTTTTATCAGTGTTGAGATCAAGACAAGTCAGTGAGAGTATAAGTAAGGGAATGGTACTATCATCTGACTTTAAGAGTTTTTTCTATTACCTTTCTTGATTGCAATTCACTACTTTCCAATGATCAGAACCAGGTGAGGGAGAAAGTCTTCTGCCTTCTCAATATAATCTGAATCTTTCATGATGGCCCACTGTGATTCCTTGCTTCATCTTCCATTCGTTTGAACCATAGGCTTTCTCTCTGAGTTCTTTACAAAACAGATATATTTTCCTTTTCTGTAGCTAGCTGGTTTATAACTGTACAGGACAGCCAACTGTAAAAGAACCATTTTTAAAATAAGATTATTTTTACATATAGTTCCTGTGTTAAGAAATATTTCTATGAAAACTCAAAATATAACTATGCATTTTATTTTTATACCAACATATTTTTAAATTGTTGGTATGTTTGACAGTGAAATAAAGTTGTTATCAGGAGGAAGTGCCATCAGAACAAACTGAGGAAGCCAAACTAGGACATTTTAAAATCCTGCTGGGCTTAATTAAATTATAAAAGGAAAAAAAATCTGTCTCCTCTTCAAATCTATTGCATTTTTTGTTTCCTTGTTTGGGGCCACACCTGGTAGTGCTAAAAGATTACTCCTAACTTTGTACTCAGGAATCACTCCTGGTGGTGCTGGGTGGAGATGCTGGGGATCCAACTGGCTAGATTAGGCACATGGAAGACAAACACCCTCCGTGCTGTACTATCCAACCTCATTGCATTTCACCTCAAAAAAAAAAAAACCACAATTGCGAATGTCAATTATTTATTTATATTTTGCTTGGGTAACTCTAACTAGATAAGAATTTTGTGACATTTAGATATAGAAAACTTGAAGAATGGTTGGTGGAAGTATTGACAAAATAAAGTATCTCTTTGATTGAATAAGGAGAAAATTATATGACTACCTCTAAATTTTGTAGTTTTCTATCAGCAGTACCGAAGGTACACCACTGCCACATGCCATTTTTATTATTTACTACTCTGATTCTTTTTTGTTTGGTTTTTGGTCACACATACTTATACATAAGGCTTACTTCTGACTCTGCACTCAGAAATTACTCCTGGCAGTCTTGAGGTACCATATGGGATGTTGAGGATCAAACCCTAGTTTGCCCTATTCACTATGCTATCGCTCTGGCCCCTACTCTGATTCTTCTTTTGTTTTGCGGGGCTACACCTAGTGGTGCTCAAGTTTACTTCTTGATCAGTGCTCATTCCCAGTGGTTCTCAGGAAACCTGCACAGACAGGATCAGTCTCCATGCAAAGCTTGTGCTCTAACCCTTGGCCTTATTTCTGTAATTTTCAGTACGATCATACTTATGCTATGGCTGTTGGGGCCGGTTTCCCGGAAGCTGCTACCTGCAACCTGTAATTCACAGTATTCACCATGATCATGGTCATGCCAATCCTGAAATGAGGGGTCAGCTGCAGGGACAATGCACAAGAAACAGAGTAATTGGAAAAGGAGCTTAAGAACCAGGGTTTGGGCCAGAATAGATAGCACAGCCACAGGTGCCTTGGATGCGGCCTACCCGGGACAGACCTAGGTTTGGCTCCTGACATCCCATATAATTCCCTGAGCCTGCCAGGAGGGATTTCTGAGTGCAAAGCTAGGAGTAACCCCTGAGTGCCACTGGGTGTGTCCCCCCAAAAAAAGAACCAGAGAGTAGAGCAGCCTCTGGGAGCTTTCTCAGCCAGCCAGCTAGCTGAACTGAACTGCTTTCCCCTGCCACTTTTATTAGCCAGAATTAGCAGAACAAAGGTAAATCACCTGAGGAGTAGAGTTAATGTAGTGAAGGGTGCCTTGTAATTAAGCCTAGGTGAGTCCCTAATAATCAAGCCTGGGTGTGTTTTATAACTCAAAAAGAAAAAAAAAAACAAAACAGTGTGATGTAGAGAAGAAAAGGCTGGGAGTGAGGGAATGATAAGAATCAAATTCAGATGTCTACATATGGCAGTGGTAGATGCCAAAATTATATATGTGCTTTTAGCAAAAATTCATTTAATCATGCATTCATTAAATTGAATGTACTACTTTTCGAGATAGTTCCATGGTTCATAAAAAACAGTAAAACCCTATTTGCAAAATTTGTACTTTAAGACCAGTTTTTATTTTTGGGGGGTCCACACCCAGCAGTGCTCAGGGGTTACTCCTGG
Organism: Crocidura indochinensis; assembly: GCA_004027635.1. NCBI lineage: Eukaryota > Metazoa > Chordata > Mammalia > Eulipotyphla > Soricidae > Crocidura > Crocidura indochinensis. The sequence continues at coordinate 7,679 of PVKC010046617.1, forward strand.
CTCTGCACTCAAAAATCGCCCCCTGGTAGGCTCGGGGGACCATGTGGGATGCCGGGATTCATCCTGTGTTGACTGAGTGCAAGGCAAATAAATTCCCTGCCACTGTGCTATCACTTCGGCCCCCAAGACCAGTATTTTTTTGTAAGAAAATATCCAGTGCCCTTCACATGACTCTGAACATTTTGCACATCTCCAGTTAAAATGTTAGTCCCTGGGGCCAGAGCGATAGCACAGCTATTGGGTGTTTGCCTTGCACGTGGCTGACCCAGGGCTGACCTGGGTTCGATCCCCCGGTATCCCATATGGCCCCCCGAGCCAGGAGCAAATTCTGAGTGCATAGCTAGGAGTAACCCCTGAGCGTCACCGGATGTGCCCCCGCCCAAACAAAAAAAAATTAGTTCCATTTGTCAGCATTTGACTAACATAGTTGCATAATTGCTAAATCTGTATTCATATATGTTAGTAGCTATGGAAAACATAGATGATAGCAATATATTAAAAGGCACAATATTGAAAGGTTAAAGATATTTGAGATATATTAACACAGTTTTTTTTCTTTTTCTTATTTTGGTTTTTGGGCCACACCCACCTATGCTCCTGGTTTGTACTCAGGAATTACTCCTAACAGACTCGGGACCATATAAGGAACTGGGTGTCAAACCTGGGTCGGTCACATATAAAGCAAAAACCCTAACCCCTGTGTTATTGCGCTGGCCCATCCAATTGCATTTATTCTTAGCAGTTTCTTTATATGGTTCACTCTGGTTTTAATAGAAATAAAAAATACACATCAGCTATTTGGAATATTTTTATTTAATGAGTATTTTCCAATGTTAAAATTTTCTTTCTTTTGTTTTGTTTTGTTTGTTTGTTTTTGGACCACACCTGGCAGCGCTCAAGTTATTCCTGGCTCTGCTCTCAGAAATCACTCCTGGCAGGCATGACAGACCATATGGGATGCTGGAGTCAGCCGTGTGCAAGGCAAATGACCTACTGTTGTGCTATCGCTCTAGGCCCTTATGTTAAAAGTTCCCTATTTTATTTTTTCTAGCAAATCTTGAGGTGTTTTTAAGTTAGTGTTATTTGCTGAAATCTTCAATACATGTAGCTTGTATAAATCATGACTTCCAAATGCAATGAAGTAAATGACTCCACTCCATTGACAAATTTGCAGTCAGATCAACACATATTTGCACAAGTGGTTTCCACTTTGTAGGACAGGTACACAGATTAAGAATTAAATGCTGTTCTTTTTAAAAAAAAAATAGTATAAGATACTGTGATAAAAGTTTCATCTCACTTTTGAGAGCTTAAGCAAAAGACAGCAAATATTGATGATTGGTCTTCTGGATTTTGTCCTTATACTTTGTTAATTATTTAGCTATTGAGATTTGTTGTTGTTGTTGTTGTTGTTGTTGTTGTTTTTAGTTGGTTTTTGGTTTGGAGGCTACACCAGCAGTAGTCAGGGCTTACTCCTGATTCTGTACTCAGGGATCAAACCCGTGTCAGCTCTGTGCAAGGCAAATGGTTTGCCCTCACTACTATTACTCCAGCCCTGCCAATTTGTTGTTAAATTTATTATAATGCTTTGAATATCTTCTTTAAAGTCGATTTGGTGGTCTTTTGTTTTCCCTTCTCCCCTTCCATATGCATTAAACTCTAAAATCCAAACTGCCATTTTATTTTTAGTATAAAGCAAATCTAAACTCTAAATGGGGAGAATAACACATATATTGTTGAAGTGAAAGAAGTTATTTAATCCATAATTTTTTCTTTTTTGTGGGGGAGTTTGGGTCACACCTGACAGCAATCAGGCGGTATTCCTGACTCTATGTTCAGAAATTGCTCTTGGCAGGCTCAGGGGACCATATGGGATGCCGGGATTTGAACCACCAACCTTCTGCATGAGAGGCAAACGCCTTACCTCCATGCTGTCTCTCTGGTCCCTAATCCATATTCTTTTTTTTAATTTATTTTTTATTTTGATCATAGAGGCTTACATATCTGTCACATTAGTATTTTATGTACATATTAACATTAAATCATGGGAATACCCACCACCAAATTTGTCCTCCCCCTCCCGATCCATATTCTTAATTATACTACTTTAATTAGAAAGAACACTTGTGGTATAACACAAGTGGTTGTAGCCCTATTAAGTGGTGTTCCAGAGCCTCCTGAAAGTCAAATAAAATCAAAGCTATCCATTGGTTAACACAGGCACATCTGTAAGAATGTGTCTGTTGTCTAGTAGTTACTGTACCAGTGTTATTCAAGTGCTTTTATAAGTCATCTTGCTTCTCAGAATAGTTCTTTGACAGTACCATTTTTCTCTTGTGAATAAGAAAACCTAGAAAAGTCTGTGTATCCCCTACCTAACAATTACTACAGAAGAACATCAGTATCTGAAACAAATTCTACGTATCATTTCACACTGCAAATTTCTGCCGTATCTGCTGTTCATAAATTTATTTATTTTGCTCTTGTAGACCCTCAAAATTGAACAGGAAGGAGAAGGTTCTAAACAGTTAAGACCTCATATAAGCCCAGGTCTGATAACCAGATATTGTCTGTAGGTTGCTGTTCCGCCAGGGACTTTGCTTTTACTTTCAGATTTGAAAGTAGTAAATCATTTTTGTCTTGATTTATCACTTTTCTACTTAACAAATTTTAATTGAATCACAGTGAATTCACATGTGAATTGAATCACATGATTGTATTTCAGGTATACAATGGTCCAGCATCAAACCCTGTACCAGTGTCCACTTCCATCCACCAATAACCTCAGTTTCCTGACCACCCCCCAGCCCTGCCTTTAATATAGGCACTTTACACTTCCTTTCAGCATTTCATTCTCATCCAGAATGTCCACTTCACAAGAGCTTGTGGGGGAAAGGGACCACTCTCCCCATGATTCTCAGAATTAACGACCAATTGTGAAGCCATTCTGATTTTTTTCTAATTTGACTGTATCCAGTTTAATATACTGGAGACAGGTATTTCTGATTTTAATAATCTTTCCTTAGACTGCTTCTCTGTATTTATAGCAAAGATATATTTTGATTTTCTCTAGCTAAAATAAAACTATAATACTTAACATCAATAAATAAAACCTTCTACCCTGGGATAAAAGAAATGAGTCTTTGAAAAACTTTAAAGGAAACCTATGATAATTTATTATTGCAAGTTAATTTCATAATGTTAACTAATGAAAAATATAGGTACTACAAATTAACAAATTCTCTATGAATCAGTTTAATAGATTTTCTTCAATAGAATCCTTTATACAAACTGTGTCTCTGCCTACCAGAGTGATATGTGGAGAAATCCACCTTTAGCTAGGACATTCCTTTTGGTTTTAGTTTTTCCTTTCATGCATTATATTAAACATTACTTCTCTGCCTCTTTTGGAACTAGCTGAGATGATCTGAGTGCATTGATTTTCAAACAATCTGATACGATTTTAAACAGTTCTTATTCTTGCATATGGAATGATAAATATATAGATATATAATATTGTTGA
>PVKC010046618.1:0-10979 GCA_004027635.1 Crocidura indochinensis
TTTGGGTCACACCCAGCAGTGCTCAGGGGTTACTCCTGGCTCCATGCTCAGAAATTGCTCCTGGCAGGCACGGGGGACCATATGGGGCACCGGGATTCGAACCGATGACCTTTTGCATGAAAGGCAAATGCCTTACCTCCATGCTATCTCCCGGGCCCCACCTGATGATGTTTTTAATGCTCACAACATCTGATTGTGTAACTGTTCCTGTGTTCTTGGTGCTTGCTTTGATGGAGATTCTTACGATGGGAGCCAATTTCCATCTAAAGGAAAAGTCAAAGTCAAGTTTAAATGGAAAATTGGTGTGTTCTTTAGGGGTAAGATGGCCAAGTTTCCATAACTACTGGTGAATGGATTGTCCAAAAAATTTTTTTAACACACCCAGTGGTACTCAGGGCTTATTCTGTATTTAGGCATCACTCCTGGTGGTGCTCAGGGGACCATATGGGTGCTATAGATTGAAGCTGTGTTAGCCACATGCAAGGCAAATGCCTTACCTGTTGTGCTATTGCTCTTGTTGAGAGTCTCAATTTTGATCATGATAATACAAAGGTTTGTATATTGTTTATTGGCATCTCAAAATGCTTGAGAGGGATGTGGAAAGTTTTTAGTCTTGACTTACAATGGTAAGTTGAGAGTATGAAAGTTATGTCTTTCTTGAAACTGTCTATTCATACTGTATTTAGGACAGGGGTCTCAAAGTCGAGGCCCACTGGCCGTTTGCGGCCCTCCATACAACATTTTGTGGCCTGTGGCCGGCCTTCAAATATTGCAGTATTCGTGATTATTCGCTTACCGAATAATCGCAATAAAAATTGCATTAGTAAGAAAAAATTGCATTAAACATTCGCATATCCCAAGCAGTTCCGTTCAGGGTATGCAAATGTTTAATGCGATTTTTTTGCTATTTTTTTCTTACTAATGTGATTTTTTTATTGTGAGTATTCGGTAAACGAATAATTGCGAATACTTTGCGCTTAGCGCAGACATCATTTCCGCTGCTCCTGCCCGCTGTCCCCTTTTCTTTTATTTTATTTTTTGTGAAATCCCTTATGCATCCTGCCTCACCCTGACTTTGCCTCCTGCAGCTCCCAGGTAAATTGAGTTTGAGGCCCCTGATTTAGGGAGAGTCTACTGAGGATGAATGTGCTGAGGATGAATGTGGCTCCTCTCTCCCACCCATTCCAGAATGTTATGTCTCTTATGCAGATACACTCTTGCTTCAGAAAAGTCTTGCTTGCTAAAATCTGCTAAAATCTAATACATTTTTGAATTTTTATTTATTTATTTATTTTTATTTTTTAGCCAGATTCTATGGTGCTTAGGACTTAGTCATTGTTCTACAATCAAGAATCACTACTGCAGGTGCTCTGGAGACCATTGGGAATACTGATATTTAAATCTATGTCAGCTGCGTACAAAGCTTTGTCATCCCCCCCCCCCATTCTCTGTAACAATAGGAAGCTAGAACAGAAAGAAAAAAAACCAAGCAAATAAATACAAAGAATAAACCCCAGGGCTTTCCACACTGCTAGAAATACTCCTGGTTACAGAATGTAGTGAAATAAGTTGGTCATGTTGAATGTAAAGTGTGATGCAGGCAGAATGAAGAGCCTGAAACTTAGTGAAGAACACTTACACTTATAAATATGTGTGTCTGGGATTGACTTACAAAGAACAGTGTCGGTGCTCAAATAAATCGTGACTTGTTCACACTAAGTAGGTTAGACAGTTCATCAAATCTTGGCTAAAGTCTCTCTGACTCTAAAGATGGAAAACAAGAGATTAAATGGCAGTGGTCCAGGCAGGGACTTTGTAGTTCAACTGACCGTTCAGTTCAGATGAATATAAAAATGCATCATGACCAACTAGACACATTGATTACCTGAAACAGCAATCTAGAATCCAGGGCCATCTAGTCTACCACCTCTTTTATTTGTGCCTTCAGCTGAGTGGGCTTTACATTTTTAAGCCACTACCCAAGTGAACAGTTCAGATGGGAAGACACCTCAGGCAACCTGGTTCCTGGCATCTACTGCCCCTACTTCTTGGAGGGCAAGACCAATCGTTTGTCACTTGTTACATTTGCGACATTCGTGAAATGTGTAAGGATTTATGTTAAATTGCTGTGTTAAATTGCTCTTCCTGATCTTCAGATTATGGGCTCCACATACTCACACATTTATCTTTAGATACAAACTGAAGGATAATTATCCCCCTTGGTTCTGGTGTTCCATAAACCACTGAAAATGGGAGTGGGACATATCTGTCTGGGCCACCCCCTTGGGACTGTCTGAAACTCTGACCCGCTTGTAGCACTTTTGTGGAATTTTTGGTTGGCTCCAGTTGTAATGCAAATGGCACAGTGCTTAGTAGACTGTAAAGTAATTGGATGATGCTGGAAGAAAGTTTTTCAAATTGGAGACAAGCGCCTGCTTCTCTTTGATGCATTTTGCATTTGGGGATGTTTGATGACTTTTCTTTCCAAAGCCCTTTGGGATGTTGTGTATTTTCTTGAATATTCTAATTGTTTGAGTCATTCATTTCATGGACACTTATTGGGATCTCAGCACTGTGCTCTGGGGGTGCCTCAGTTCACACCACAGGATTCTTGGCCCAGACTTAGAAGAATATGGTCATCTGCCAGCCAGCAGGCTCACATGCTCCACTTCTAAACTGTGGCAATTTGTAGAGCTCCTTAGGTGTTAAACCACCTACTGTAATTTTGAAGCAGCTCATCTTTGTAGTTCAAGGAACAGTTGCCAGCTCAGGAAACTTGTCCCTTGGCCCAGATGGTTCGTATGATCTGTGGCATAATCTTGGTCATGTGGCTTCACTTTCCATTCCTGATTGTCATTCTGGAGAGTGGAAAATGCCAGCACATAAAGCTGGTCTGAATCAAATCAGGCGCCCCATATAATGTGATGAGCTCAGCAGCTAGCATTTCTCATGCTTTCCTTGCTTATATGGGCACAGCTTGGCACCACATAACTAGAGCCAATTTATGTAAATGGGTGTGTATGACACAGTACAGTCACATGTGGTCAGCACTGTCAATGGCACACCCATCATGGTGTGGTCCTGGTGCCTTAGATGGGTAGGCAACTGACCTGTGTAGATTTGTGTAGTTCCACTCTGGTTTCATCAAAGTTGGAACCATCAAAGGCCATGTTTTTCAGAAGTGTGTCCCTATTGTTAGGAGTTAGGTCTGATGTAGAGGAAGTGCTGTTGTCTTAGATATAGCTGAATTAGCCCTTGGAAAGGACCTTGGCTATAGAGATCACAGGATGGGAGAAACCAGACTTAGTTTGGTGAATTTATCAAGCCCAGCATAAAAATATGCCAATCAACGAATAAGGCTGTGGTTGGTCACAAACATAAGGACATTGTGAAGAAAAGCCAACCCTTCTGGTAAGATTGGTATTGGAAAAGTTAGTATATGCCTGAAACTCAACTATAAATAGCTACGTAAAACATGTGCTTTAATATTTTTAGTTAATGTAAAAAAACTTTTAATGATTACTATAAAAGAAATCCTGGTGTGGTTTTCTGTCCTTACGTTTGTGACCAACCACAGCCTTATTCGTTGATTGGCATATTTTTATGCTGGGCTGTGGCTGTTGTAGTTTGGATTTTATGCTTGTAGTGTAGTTGTTTATATATATCATGCCTCTGTACTAAGGCCTTAATACTCCCCCCTTCCGTTAGCTCCCATCCATCTCTTACTTACTCCTTCTGTTTTGTTCTTTCATTTCTATCATCTGGGATCAAGGGTAATCTGGGTATCCCCGACTTGGGTACCTTGCATTCTCTCCATTTTATTCTTCTGCATACCACAGATAAGTGAGATCATCTGCTACTTGTCTTTCTTTTGACTCACTTTACTTACCACAATCTTCTATCTAAGTTGCAGAGAATCACATGGTTTCATTTTTGCAGCTGCATAGTGTTCCATTATGTGTATATACCACGTGCCCATTATCTACTCATTTGTTGCTAGACACCTGGATTGATTCCTAGCTGTTTGCTATTGTGCTGAGTGCTGCAATGAATAATGGTATGCACATGTCTTTTTGAGTGAATATGTTTGTGTCCTGAAATGTAGAAGTGGAGTTGCTGGGTCATATGGCAGCTCTGTTCTTTCTTTTCTAAGAACTCTCCATATAATTTTCCATAAGTTTTGAACCAGACAACATTCCCACTAGCAGTGGATGAGAATTCTTTTCTCACCACATCCCTGCCAACACAGATTATTGCCAATTTTTTGGATATGTGTCATTCTCACTGGTGTTAAATGATACCTCATTGTCCTCTTGATTTGGATTTCCCTAGTAACAAGTGATTTTTCCCCATGTGTTTATTGACCATCCTTTTGCGTGCTTTAGAGATATGCCTGTTTGATTTTCTCTACCCAGGTTTTGACCAAAGCAACACTGTTAAGCTGTTATTCTAGTAGCTGGTTAAATTATTTTGAATATATTTACTGTCTTTTTTTCTCTCTCATAAGCCCTGGCTTTTTTTTGGCCCTACCCAGTGGTGCTCAGGGATTACTCCTGGCTCCACACTCAGAAGTCGCCCCTAGCAGGCTCCGGGGACCATATGGGATGCCAGGAATCGAACCTGGATCTGTCCCAGGTTGGCCACATGCAAGGTCCCACTGCTCTGCTATCTCTCTGGCACCCAAAGCCCTGGCTTTTTGCTTTATTTCCTCTGGCTTTAATGAGGCATAATTAACAAATAAATAAAAATTGTATAGATTTAAGGTGTACAGTGGGATTCTTGTGATTCATTATGGTATATCCAATATATGTTATTGTTAACATACCTCTCCCATCACACACTTGCCCTGTTTTTGGTGGTGAGAATATGTAAGATTTGCTCTCAGCAGATTCTAAGTGTAGTGATACATATTTCTGACTATAGCAGCAAGCCCTGCATGAGATTTCCAGAATTTATTTACACTGCAGAGCAGAATTCTCGTCACTTTGACCAACTTTTCCTTATTTTTCTACTCTTTAACCTCTGGCTCAATGATGTCCTTTTCACTCTTTTAGAGTCTCAGCTTTTTGGTTCCTCACATAGAGATAGAAATTCTGCAATATTTTCTTTTGTCTGGTTTATTTCATGTAGCAAGGAATATCTTACAGTTACAATTGTTACAATGCTGTTATAAATGGTTGGATTTTTCCTACTTCTCCAAGACCTCATTGTATTCTGTTGTCTATAGTGGTTATATCATATTTTCTTTATTCATTCATTCATTGCTCTAAACTTAAGGTGTTCCATAACTTGGATATTTTGAATAAAGGTACAATCATGGAAGAAGACAGATATTTCTTGGGTTTCTTTTTTCTTTGCCTTTGCATATACACCCAGAAGTGGAACTATTAGATAGCACGCAAGTTATATTTTTCATTTATTGAGGTATTTTATTTCTTTTCTTATTTCTTTTTGGTGATGAGAGTACAAATCCCTACCCACAGCACTCAAAAATTCCCTTCTTTACATTATCCATATTTGTTATTTTTGTCCTTTTAGAGAATAGTCATTTTAATGATTGAAAAAAATTCTCAGAATTTTTAATTTTGCATTTCTCTCCAGATTTGTGATGCTGAACATTTTTTTTTCTATATGTGTTGGCTCTATTCACATCTGGTTCTTTGTCCACATTTACTTATTTTTGCTAGTAAATTTTTAAATTTGCTTTAGGTGTTAACTGCTTATCAGATTATAGTTTACACGTACTCTTTTCAGTTCCTCACGCCATCTCATTTCTACTATTTGTCACCTGAAACTTTTTAGAGCAACATAAACCTACTTACCTATTTTTGTCATTGTTGCCTGTACTTTGAGTGTTAGAATAAAATACAATCAATACCTATGGCTGGAGAGATAGTCCAGGGCGAAGTAAGGTGCTTGCTTATATGTGGACTACCTGAGTTGAAATTTTGAGCAGCACCAAAAGTCTTGAAGCACAGAGACAGGGATTGCCCCTGAGCACCGCAGGGTATGGATCTAATGAACAAAATTAACCAGAAACCAAAAAATTATTGCCTAGACCTACAGCCCATTGTCAAGAGGCCCTTAAAAATTATTTTTTTACTTTCTGATTTCTTTCTTCAAGACTTTTCAATTTCATGTCCTACATTTAAATATTTAATCCATTTTGAGTTGATTTTCATACATGATGTGTTTAAGGATCCAGTTTTATTCTTCTACAGAAAGATATTCAATTTTCAATTAATTGTTCTTCTTGTAAATTCTTGGCTCCTTTATTCTAAATAATTGATTATATGTGAATGAGTCTATTTGGGGGCTTTTTCTGTCTTGCTCCTCTTTTTGTTGTATTTTTATGCCCATACAACTATATTTTAGTTTATTTTGGTTTTTGGGGTCACACCCCCGGTGCTCAGGGGTCATTCCTGGTGGGCTTGAAGGACCATATGGAATGCCGGGGATTGAACCTAGGTCAGTCATGTGCAAGGCAAGAGCCCTCACAGTACTATTGTTTAGGCCCCTCCAGTCATGTTTTAAGCACTGTAGCTTTGTCATATGCTTTGAAATCTTAAAGTACATACACTTAAACTTTTTTTTTCCATGCATAGGATTGCTTTGGTTACATGGGGATTCTTTGTGATTCCATATAATTATTAGAATTGTTTGTGTTCCTCCCCATTCCCCAATTTTGTTTAAAAAAAAGGGGGGGGGACTCTGGTTCCAATTTCCACACTATGGTTTCCTAAACAGCCCCTGGTTATATGTGGGAGCTTCCTGCACTGCTGGGCCTGTTTCTCTGGGAAACTCCCCACAAAATTATAAAAGTAATAAAGTTATTGGGGCTGGAGAAATAATAATACAGCAGGGTGTTTGCCTACATGTGGCCATATTGGATTAGATTTCTGGCATCCCATATGGTCTTCTGAGCTCAACCGAGTGAACCCTGAGCACAGTCTGATATGGTCTGAAAACAAATAAATAAAGTTATTGTTGGTGTTTAGGCTATACCTGACTCCTGCTTAGGAATTCATGTGAATCTTCTCCTTTATTTTTGACAATGGACCTTTGAGAGATGAACTGTGTTCTTCATTTTCTGCATTTTACATACAAGGGAAACTGAGGCTTGGAAAAGTTCAAGGACACATGTAATTGTTTCTCTTGAGAATTGTGAGAGTGGAATTCATCTTAGTTCTGATGCCAGAGTCCCCGTTTCTAATCAGTTTGATCTGGTGCACAGTGAAGAGAATTGAACATAAAAACCACTTGTTATATTTTTGGTGGTTATTAGGGAAGGGGTTTGGACAATACTCAGCAATGCTCAGGGGCTTTTTTCCTGACTTTGAACTCAGGAGTGAGCCCTGGTACTACTCAAAGGACCATATGCTGCACATCAAACCCCAGTTGGTCCATGTAGTTGCGTGCAAGGCAAGTGCCTTACTCCCCGGGCTGTCTCTCCAGCCCCATATAGAACATGCTTTCAACATTGTATAAGTGCGGGATTTTGACCACAATTTAATACGCTAGAAACACTAGCACACCAAGTACATTCCTTTTCTTTACAGCACAGCCAGTGATGGGATTGATTATCCTCTAATGGACTTTTGCTTTTAAGGAACATCATGGAGCTATAATTCATGTGTCAAACAGTTCATTCATTTAAACTGTCCACTTCCATTGTGTTTAATGTGGCCACAAAATTTTGCACCCGCCCCAACAATTATTTTTATTTACTTGTGGTTTTGGTAGTGTTTCAGTGCTTACTCCTGGTTCTGCATTCAGGGATCACTCCTGGTCATGCTCCAGGAATCATATGTGGGGCCAGATATTGAACCCCAGGTTGACCGTGTGCAAGGTGAGTGCTCTATCCACTCTGCTATCGCTCCAGCTCCACAATTTTTTTTATTTTCATTTTCATTTTCACTCCACACTCAGTGAAGTCAGTGGTTACTCCTCCTGGCTCTGTACTCAGGAATCACTCCTTTTTGGTAGAGGAAGCCTCATACACCAATCCTGGGTTGGGGTTGGGGTTCGAGAAGGTGGATCTGGAAGTGACGCTGACACAAGAAATAATCCATACCAGGTTAGGGAGATAAAACAGGTTCAGGAACTTCTACCACAAGCTTTCTGCCAAAAGGTACCAGAAGGCAGACAAGCCAGCTGTGGGACTGAAACTGGAAGAAGTCTCTCTGCCCCTTGTCTTTATTGGGAAGAGAAGGACTACCCCCAAGAATGGAGAACAGGGGTAGGGGGCCACTTCAGAGGTTCTTCCTGCCCAGTTGGCAAGCACATACAAAGGAGAAATATCCTAAATAGGTTGAAAACCAGTTATTCCAACATAGGTGGTACTTGGGGAACCATATGTGATGCCAGGGATGGAACCAGGTTGGCTGCATGCAAGGCAAGTGCTTTACCCACTATGCTATCTCTCCAGCCTGGCCTCCCACAATCATTTTTTTTTTTAATTTTGGTTTTTGGGTCATACCCAGCAGTGCTCAAGGGTTGCTCCTGGCTCTAAACTCAGAAATCGCTTCTGGCAGGCTCGGGGGACCATATGGGATGCCGGGACTTGAACCACTGTCATCCTGCATGGAAGGCAAACACCCCATCTCCATGCTATCTTTCCAGCCCCCCACACTCATTTTCTTTGTTTTGTTTTGTTTTTGGGCCACACCCAGTGACGCTCAGGGGTTACTCCTGGCTATGCGCTCAGAAGTCGCTCCTGGCTTGGGGGACCATATGGGAACCGGGGGATCGAACCGTGGTCCGTTCTAGGCTAGCGCAGGCAAGGCAGACACCTTACCTCCAGCTCCACCGCCCAGCCCCCACACTCATTTTCTAAAACAAAATAAACTATTTTTATTGTCACTGTCTTCACTTCACCCATCCCCCAACCCAGGCACCATTTAACTTATTTGTCTCTAGATTTTGAAAATGTGGGCATTTTGGGTTGATGGCATCTTATGGAATATACTCCTTTAAGTTTGGCCCCCCTCAGCATCATGTTTTCAAGTTTTCCCTGCTTTGTGGCAGGTTTTAGCACCTCATTTCTCTTTTACTGCCCAGTCAGATCTCACTGCCTGAATAGGGCACCCCTCCATTGGTGGGCACTTGGGCTATTTCCACTCTTGGACACTCCACATCATGCTGTTCTGAGGCATACACATATGAGTTTTTGTGTGGACATATGGTTTCATTTGTCATGGTTACAGCAAGGAAGAAACTGCTGGGATTGACAGTCACTCTGGATCGTGTGACTGGGCTGTCCCTGTGCCCCGGAAATGCCTTCCACCATAGCACTTTCCTTCTATCCCTTGCCTATAAAGATTTGGATTTCTCATCACTCTTCATTCTTTGGTCTTATCTCTTTTTTTTAGGGATCCCACCTCTTTGGTGCTCTGGGCTACTCCTGTCTCAGTGTCTTTCTGGTGGAGTTTGAAAACCATGAGGTACTGTGAATAAAACTTGGGTCGTGTCTGCTCCTCTGATCCTGCCTTGGGTCAGCCCCTTTCATGCATGAGGACTGGTCCCATCCCATGATCAGCATCTGAAGGATGATTTAGAGAGAACAATGGAAGTTGGGGACACATCGTCCACATTGTTCTAGGAGCCCCAGTAGAGGACAGCTCTTAACTCAGAGGCAGAGAGGGGCAGGGACGAGCTGGCCACTGGTTCTGTGATTTGAGGGGTTCTGCCCAGAATCGAGAGAGGCTTAGCTCATACCAGAGAGGCAGCTTGCAAATCCACAGGAGAATTTTCTTCCTGACCTTTAGAAACCACCCGAAGTTGCTGAAATGGTATTTTCTAGACCAGAAAGAACTTCATTACTCAGCCTTCATCAGGGTGCTCGTGTTGTAGAGTATATTCTTGATTTTCTTTGTGCTTAAATTGGGGCCGAGGGGGCTCAGTGTGGAGGTGTTTGGGTCATACTCAGATCCCCGTTTGTGTTTGAGAGTTATTCTTGGCAGTGCTCAGGGGAACATGCCAGGAATTGGGGCCAGCTGCATGCAAGGCGAACCTTCGCCTTGTTCTTATTTCTCTGATCCTTAAATACACTTTTAAACATGTGGTCAAGCTAGGGGGCCAGAGTCACTTTCAGCAGTGCCTGGTGGTGCAGGGGCAGTGATCACATGGTGCCGGGGATCCAACTTAGACCTCACACATGCTAGGCATGTGCCCAACTAGTAGAGCCATATCCTTGCCCTCTGTCCTTTTTGGACCCCTGGATTGTGGCATTTATTGTTGGCATCATAATCAGGCCACTCACCCTGTCTGTGTGGAGAGGACTCGAGATGTGGACACACTCGGTGGGTAAGGCTTGTTCTGTACAACCAGTTTTCCATCAGAGCCCGCCTCCATATCACCCAGAAATCCTTTTTCTGTGACCTCTGCCTCTTGTGTATTTGGAGGGAACACTCATTTTGACAGTAGCCTAAGCTAAATGCCATTTGAGGACTCTTGTGCCCAATACACTTCTGCTCCAATGTCTACCATCACTAGTGTGCATATGCTGAAGTTCTCTTTCAACATGGCCAGGTCTTCCTGGTGAAAAATGAAATGGGGAGCCACCAGGGGCTTTGTGGGTTCCCCCACATACCACAGACTCCAGGAGAGGAAGCCCAGGGTCTCAGGAGAGCATCTGTGGTTTAGAGGAGAATCATTGTCTTGGGTTTTGTGGTAATTATGGTCAGAGACTTTGATAGGTCTCAGGAGTGTGTGTGTGTGTGTGTGTGTGTGTGTGTGTGTGTGTGTGTGTGTGTGTGTGTGTGTGGTTGTATTTGCTGTCATGTGTGACTGGTCAAGCTTGTGCTTGCTTTAGTTCTGGGTTTGTTTGGGGAGCTCAATTGAAGAGATAGAACAAGAGGGGTGAAGAGAGAAGGATGTAGCCTTGGGGTTTATGAGATGATTAAATTTAGTTTTGAAACAGAAAAACTCTTGAAAGATAATAGAGTTTTGTGTTGATACCAAAGCCTCCCTCCCTCCCT